>JXSR01S006665.1:1309-12072 GCA_000969725.1 Ophiothrix spiculata
GGGGGGGTCACAAAATAATGGGTTGTGATGGTAGGGGGGGGTCATAAAATTTTCAGCTTTCGGATAGGGGGGGCATGAAAAAAATTGCCAAGTCACTCCGCTTTTTTGGGACCCACCCCCTTCCGAAGAAAATGCCAGCCCCTTACTTGTCAAAGCCTGTTCAGCATCTGGACAATATCTTGCAGATATTTCATTTCATTTCAGTACAAATATTATTAAAGGATAAAATGACGGATGCAGTGCATTGCTATTTAAGTACCACTTTTAGTCAATTGACCTATTTATTTACATTGTTGACACTGCTCAGCTGATATTGCATCGATGTGTACACTCACACACATGTATGGGCATGAATGCCGTTGACAGATGACAGGTGCAGAAAAATAAAAACACTCACCAAATATTCTACGTCCTAAACTCAAGGTTCCAGAGCTCAAAGTCAAATCCACGGTTCATAAACAAGAAGCAAAGATATAACTCTACAAGAATTTGGAAGGTCCTTTTGCAGGGAAGGTTGGTTTTGGGGAAAAGTATACGGTACGGCGGTGTGTATGTGCATCAATTGGGTTGTTTATGTGAGCAAAACATAAACCATGTGCAATTAATTCGCTGGTATTTGAAGGGATTTTACCGCTATAGTAACGAAATTAGAGATAAAAGATCCCAGAAGAGGTAGAGAACCTTGTAAAGGTACCCGTGGGAAATAAGAGGGCAGTATTACTGTAATTTTAACAGAGAGTCAGGCCTGCAGAGAGTCAACCCTGGAGTCCTGTGGTGCCAGTGAAAGCACTAGCTTAAGTGTCAGTCTGGTTTGATCGACATCACAGGGTCTTTGAAGTTGACACCCTGGGGCCAGACAGGCCCGCCGTTAGCCAGGGTTTTTTCAAGGGGGTGCGGATTTTTACAAAGTGGACCTTTTGGGGGAAATGTTTCGTTTTGGTCGAGCCTAAAACTAATTTTAGTGGTTTTGACAAAGTAACACGCAAAGGAAAAAAAGGGGGGGGGGAAAGGAGTTTTAGCAGTTTTCCAAGCATTTTGTGTTTAATTGTAATAAAAAACTACCTACATTTACGTGTTTTGGTGCTTTGGGTGTTCCTTTTTTGTACATTGTCAAATTGGGGGGGGGGGTGCGTCCCCACCGCACCCCGCACCCTGCCCTGACGAGCTTGGGGCCGCGGCGTTAATGAGACAGAGCCTGAACCCAACTTATTTCCAAACGTTAGGGATACTTTCAATATGAAGGACATTTGTGCACTGTATCGTCTATGGCAAAGCAAGCTCAAAATCCTGTATACTCTCTAAATGTAAAACGAGTGGAAAGAGTGAAAATTCACTCAAAAAGGAGTGAAGGGAGTTAAACGCAGGACCGTCGTTTTCGAGTGGAAAATTTTCACTCTAAAATGAGTGTGAGAGTTAAATTTTCACTCCCAAGAGTGTGGAAGATTGTCATCAAAAAATCCCCTTTTACTCCTTTTAGAGCGTCAGTTTTTCCACTCAAAAACGTATATTATCCTGCGTTTATCTCCTACAAAGAGTGGAAATTCACTCTTTTACATTTAGAGAGTACAGCTTGTCCCAAATTATATTAATGCAACGAGCAAATAAAAAATATTTAAAAATAGTTGCCAAAAGATTAAATCATAGTATGTTTTTCAAAAGTGGAGTAATTTAACTCTACAACCTGCTTTTGTCCCGTTTCATTTTACCACTCCAGTCCAAAGATATGAAGAATTTAAGAAAGCCCTTTAGATTTACTTTGGTCCGATTTGTAAGTTTAGACTTCCAGCTAAAGAAATGTAAACTTGAAATGAAGAGAATTCTGCATGCAATCAACCGTAAAATCAATCCAAACCGATCTTACCTGACCTGTAACTAACATTAAGTGATATTTTAAGTTCATCTTTAAAGCTTAGATAGGTCAAAATTTTCAATTAAAGTACGGATCTTCCTGATTCTCTCATATTCCTTGAATCTGTTACTTCAACCAATAATAAGTTCTGAAATCACGTAAGAAAACCGAAGACAATTAAAGGAGTTTAAGAACTCAAGGAAGTTAATGATTCATCTGGCCCGTCAAGGGGACGCAACAGGTTCAAACTAAACCAGACGCAACAACCTGCTTAATATCAGCAGATCATCATCATTAAATTGAGTCCTTATGTCATGAAATGGGTTTAAGGGGTGCTTCTCCTAATCATGTGATGTTTTTAGCAATTTCCATTCAACGTGTGCCAAATGACGTCACCAAAGGTGAAACTTTACAGATTACAAATCAGACCACAAAGATTTGTGTGGTCTTCACAAAATGCGCCATAACTTTTGATTCAGAGATCAAAATTTAACAAAACACAAATCCTGTAAAAGCCAATGGTCTTGAGTGCTCTATAATATTATTGTAACGTTTGCTCAACATTGTGCTATGTTCTCTCAAAATAAAGTTCAAAGTTTGTTGCGTTTTTATTGGGACACCCTGTATTTCTACATTTTGACTTATAAAAATAAAACCCAAAGAGTATTTTCTTAGTTCCAAGAGATTGAAAGCTTTAATTAGTGTTTATCACTAATAAATCATCAAAAGTGATGCCGGTGACCACTGTTAACCCTTGCTTTTTTGCCATTTTATACATATTTTTACCATATTTTGTGTGTATGTAAGATCAACGTTTTGGGGTGTTTTTGCTCAAATTCAGAGATTAAAATTGTCATATCTGTGGCATAGCGCAATCATTTTTCTTAGTTCTAAAGAGTATTTGTACCTAAGGCGTCCCCTAGCAGAGCTTATAAAATTTATCATAATTGATTTTTCAATCTTTTCACCGACTGTTCCCTCAGCACAATCCCTCTCGATTGAATTATATAGGTGTGTGTAAATTTACATTGACTTATATAATTCAATCGAAGCAGATTGTGCGGAGGAAATAATCGGTGAAAAGATTGAAAATTTCACTCCAAAAAGATTGAAATGTCACCCTTTGCAGACTGCAAATTCACTCTTTTAAGTTTGAAATTTTACTTGTACGACTGAAAAAGAGTGATTTTCGCTCTTGGTAGATTGAATTGTCAATCTTTTCGATTGACCCGAAGAGTCACTCCAAGCACGATTGACTTTTTCAATCTTTAGAATTTAGAGAGTAGCCTAACCCGTGACGTTCTTTTACATCCGACAGTGTGTCAGGAACACTTCAGATGGGACCGATAGCTTTACGTGCCCTCCGAAGCACGAAGCAAGTGGAGCAAAGTTTCTTGCTTAAGGAAACTGAAGACTGAAGACGTACCGAGAACTGAGACCGGGACTCGACCCCACGACAGACGAATGCATTTGATTATGAGTCCAACGCTCTAACCACTCAGCCACGCTCCACTCTCTTTGGCATAACCAAATATCCAGTGGTGGTAGGACGATCCCTTTAATTGCCTGTTTACCGGACTGTTTACTCAGATTTGATGCGTAGTCATCCGTGGTATCGCCCGTATATGTGTACCGCCGCGGCAAAAGGGTCCAGTTGTCGACTCCTACATGTTGCTCATTGTAGCATATCTGATGTATACAAATCCCATACATTAGATATGCTACAAGGAGCAACATGTACGAGCCGACAACTGGACCCTTTTGCCGCGGCGGTACACATATTTCAATGCGTAAATGAAAAGAAAAGTAGGTCTTTATAATAATCACAATATCTTTTTAGTTTTCTGGGGTTGAAGTCCCAACCCCAACGGTTTTGAAATCTGTCTGCACATGTTTATACACTAAGTAAGGGCATAAAATGAATTTTTTGAGCGTTAGTTAAAATTCAAGTTTTTTGAATGGGAGTTTCAAAATCTGCTGACGTCATGTCCTACCCCCCTGCAAATATCCTTATTTGGAGAATATGGACCTTCATGGGTATTGACTTAATTTATCCGGATGACCATCTGATGGCTGTGGTCAACTGTAAAAGCAGGGGGAAATCTAGACTGACTCCACAGTCGCCAAATAGCTGAGGGCGCCATACTTCCGGTTCCGATCTGGCTATTTGGCGACTGACAAAATAACATGCAATTTTTTTGGAGCACAATGTTACCAATTTTTGGTAACATAGCCTCTTAATCATGTTCGTATCTATCGCTCGGTGGCGTAACGTAAACGAGCCATTAATAACCCAAACACGCCTTGGCAAGAGACTGAACTTAAATATTCATAAATTCTTTGAGAAAAGTTTGTTTACCTCATTTGCATATAATTATTATTGTATATTATTCATGGTTAATTTCATTTACGGCTTGTTTATTGTTTATATTATGACAATCATACCCGTCTCCAAATTTGGAAGTTACTCATTAATATTCATATATGTTTTATTCACTTTTGCAATCGTCATTCTAACTATTGTATATTAATGAGCTAAAGTGCTCCATTTTTATGACCATTATTTTTACAGTCGTCACTGGCCAGCACAGGGCACAACGCAGTGATCAGTGCGCCCGGCCGGTCGACGACGCAGGATACAGTCTAGGGGAAATCGGCGTTTTTTTGTTTTGTTTTGCATGTTTGTGAAAAATAAATAAATAAACTTGCATTGCTCTTATGGTACACCGTAACCACCCTTATAAATTTGAAAGTGAGCCCTCTATTTAATTTTTTTTATTGAACCAGTCCTACATGATGGCAGTATTGAATATGATACTTGAGTATCGGTACACCCTGGCCTGGGTTATAGTCAATCAATTTACTACAATCAACAACATTACCACAGATGTACACACGTGCGAATGATCAGTGAATTTACATCATGTTGGACATTGATATCTTTGATAATATCATGTTTTGAAAAACTAGGTGCCTGATAGCCCCTGGTTTGTTTTGACGTCCTTATCTATCTTGTTGTAGCCATGCAAGTTCATTATGTCACAACTTTATTACACAATTCATTCGAGTAAGCTTACGTCATGCATGCATCATGTGCATCAGTGAGATCATGGACTTACGGACAATGATGGAGTAAGCTTAAAATAAAATCACTTGATCTTATGAAAACTGTTGTGCACAATATATATTTTGGGTAACATATTGTGGAGTATAATAAGGTATGTATTACACATGTGACAAGTCACAAGTGAATTTTGTTATCATAAGTTTGATTTTCGTTCATCAAAAAAGTTGTTTACTCTAAATATTAAAATCTTGCTCGAGACATTAACGTTTGCCTCAAGCCTATGCATGCAGCCCACCACATAACGATAATTTGTGCATATAAAATGAAAAAACTATAATGATACTTCGTCTTCTTCCAATTATTGTGTAGACCTCACTGAGTGAGTATTATTATTAACGCACAGGCGGATTTTGAAGTCCAGAAATTAACCGAAACGGGGTTGGGAACAGTCAGGGGTAGAATACCCTACTCTTTACGATACTGGCTGCGATTGCATGTACAGGTATGACTCTTCTGTACATGGGACCGACGGCTTTACGTCCCCTCCGAAGGACGACGATCTCTCATATAATATTTGCCCAACTCTAAATACTTCATGCTAGGAGCGGAGTAGAACTAGAATATCTGCCCAATGCTGCCACTAAGTCAGATAAACGTCTAAGCATTTTTAGATTCCGAGATTCCATTCCGGCAAGTGCCCTCACCGGGAATCGAACCCGGGCCCAATGCGTGTAAGGCGAGATCGCTAACCACTACACTACGGCGCCCTGAAGAAGTTGAAAAACTAGAAAAGATCGTGCTGTATTTGTGTTTAGTTTGTTTACATTTGTGAAAAATATTGTTTTACCACCCAAAATGGATAAAAAGCATATGAATATTTTCCTATACTAAAGCATGTTGAATTAAATTCGGGATCCCAAATTTAATTCAACAAATGGCCATTACCGAAAAAGTAAGCATCTTTGAGCCAAATCGTTTGGCTCGTATTCATATCTACCCAAAACAAACCCAATAAGCCCCCAAAATGAAAAGTAATGGGTGACGGTTTTCTCAAATTTCTGATTTTTATCTTAGTTTTTAAGAAAATACAAAAAGTAGGTCAAAAAATGAAAAAAATCCCACCGCTGCCACCAAAATGGTAATTTTTGACCTATTTTAGCCATTTTTTCAAAAAATAAGATAAAAATCAAAAAATTGAGAAAACCGTTCCTAGACATTTGTTTCTAAATTCCAAAAAGCTAAAAAGTTCAAAATTTCATGAATGCAAATTTTAGTTAGGCTTTCCAGAATTTTGGGGCAAAAAATACGGTTTTGGCATTTTTTTGCCAAAATTGACATTTTTGGTCAAAAACTGATATCACCATCATGTTCAGGGTAAAAATCCGCTTCTAAAAATGTATACTTTTATATAGTTTATGCAATTAGTTTAAAAGTTAGAGTACAAAAACCATTTATGCCATTTGAAGGTCTACCCCAGCCTTAAGTGCAGTGCAATTCACAAAGGTGTCCTAAGGCGACAAGAAGAACACCTGATTTACGGGCAGGTGGACCTGTCAAGCTCGGTCGGTTTCAATTTTTTTTGCCCAAAATAACCCACAAGTATAAACTGGAGAAAAATGAAAAAAATTACAAAGAAATTTTCTAAAAAAATAGCTAAAATAGTTAAATTTTGTCTAATTTTTAAAAAAATATCTGATTTTAAAAGATTTTTTTATCTCTTTTCTAGAAATAACAATGACTCGAAAGACTTAAAAATATTCTTTCAAAATGCAAATTGTGGATCGTTAAAACAGGATGTTTTTTCCATCGCCTAAGAGTATTTCCTACAATTTATGTGAGTAGTCTAAAATGAGACTTTTGCAATTTGTGGCCATTCATGACAAATTAAATGTCTGGAAGTGTTAATTTTTAACTTTCTAATTATTTTTTACAGATTTGCTGAACTTTCAGTGTACCGTATCGTACCATTTGAAGATTTGACATCAGACTATAATTACAATCATTATAATTAATCCAAGATGGCTGAAATTTTGGACCCTGATCCCGACATCCCCAAATTCTCTATCGTCGACTATGTTGTCTTCTCCCTGGTTCTTGCCATTTCAATCGCCATCGGACTCTACCACGCCCTTACTGGGGGAAAGCAGAAAACAACGCAAGAAATATTTGTAGCAGATCGAAAGATGAACTCTGTCCCAGTTGGGTTTTCGTTATTGGCGAGTTGGATTTCAGCCATCGCGTTGCTAGGGACACCGGCTGAGTGCTATTCATATGGGACTATGTTTTGGTATATATGTGGCAGTTACATCTTTATGACTCTTATTTCTGCGCATCTATTCATCCCAACTTTCTACAAGCTTGGCATTACCAGTGTTTATGAGGTAAGGCTCGTTAGTAGATCTTTAGAAAGTGTCTGTCGTGGCTGCTGCACTGCCAGCGTGACGACAAATATTTCAAGTGTGCAATCTCGACCTTGTCGTACTTGAGAAATTTTGCGGCAAGGAAGACAAGCTGATATATCTATTACCTTTTTGTAATAGAAGCAATGGCGCAATCTTTTTGAGAAATCGCGGCAATATAATCATGCAGATGTGTAAATTGCGACAGCTCAAAATTGCAAATTCGTTCATCTGAAGCTAATAATCTTTGAAAAAGTAGAGGCTGGAGAATGCTTAACAAATGCAAGGAAAGCACACTTTAACATTTTATTACATGGTAATTGGTTTGGTGCTCTCAGTTGATTTAGGTATTCAAAGCGAGTTGTTCATCTTAAATCAACAACGATTCATCCATGCGTCCGTGTATTTTCAGCTTTAGCAACCCCATACCTGCCAACTAGTAAGATTTTTGAGGCTTATGACAGCAGAAAATCTTACTAAATCAGATTTCTAGATCTGTGAAATTACATATCTTCTTGTACTTTAGTGTGTAAAATCTACTTTTTAGTGAAATAATCTACTTTTTGGGTTGCAAAGTCTACTTTTACACATTTACAGGTTGGCAGGTATGCAACCCGAGCTGATAAAATACGCTGACACATTGGATGCAGAGTTGTTGATTTGCGATGAACAACTATGTAGCGTGTTTGAAAAGCTTTCAACAATAAAAATCTTCCTCAAAACGTATGCAATTTAAGGGGTGTAAGCACCTCACTCAATGTTACATTTTTGCAAATTTATTAATAAAAGTATACATTTCCAGAAAGGAATTTTCACAAGAAACATGATGGTGATGGTGATTTTTGACCAAAAATCACATTTTTTGAGAAAATCACGAAAAACACATTTTTTGGCCATTTGGGCTTCCAACCAAGCTGAAAATAACATTTAAAAAAAATGACCTAGGAATGGGAATTTTAATTTTAAACACTCGCATGTTGCGTCTTTTTTACTCTTTAGGATTTTGGCCAATTTTTTGATTTTCATGCCAAATAATTTTTGACCTTATTTGGCATGAAAATCAAAAAATTGGCCAAAATCCTAAAAAGTTAAAAAGACGCAACATTAAAATTCCCACTCCTAGGTCATTTTAAAAAAAATGTTATTTCTAGCTTGGTTGGAAGCTCAAATGACCAAAAAGTGTGTTTTTTGATTTTCATGCCAAATAAGGTAAAAAAATGACCAAAAATGGAAAAAAGTCAATTTTTGACCTTATTTGGCATGAAAATCAAAAAATTGGCCAAAATCCTAAAAAGTTAAAAAGACGCAACATTAAAATTCCCACTCCTAGGTCATTTAAAAAAAAATGTTATTTCTAGCTTGGTTGGAAGCTCAAATGGCCAAAAAGTGTGTTTTTCGTGATTTTTGATCAAAAATCAACATCACCATCATGTTCCTTGTGAAAATTCTTTTCTGGAAATGTATACTTTTATTAGCTTTAAGCACTTTGTTAAAAAGTTATGGTACAAAATAAATTTGCAAAAATGTAACATTGAGTGAGGTGCTTACACCCCTTAACAGATCCTGCTTTTGCAGAATCTGAAGCAAAATGCTATTTTGTGAATGTTTGTTGCTTTACCATTTTCAATAAATTTCCTAGCACCAAGCTTTGCCCATTTTTAAAGTGCCTGATGCATAATCAACAGTGCACCAACTTATAATGTGAAGTGTGTCAAGGCACTTCCGTAAACATTGTGCTGTGCATGACATGCTAATTATAATTTGAATATTGAAAGTGTGTTCATCACAAATCAACAATAGTTTGCTCCTGTATAAGGAAATTCAGTGAGTTGTTGAAGATCTTATCACGCTCGGTTGTATTAAAGCAATAAACCAGTTATTTGACGATTGATTTTAATGTCCCACTTTGTCAACAAAGTTTAGATAGGTTGAGTCAGTATACCCAATATGAACTGTGTGGTTGATGATGCTTTACTCCGGGGGGGGGGGGGGGTTACTCAAATTTGGTTTGGGTAGGGACGTGCCTCTGGGAAATTGGGAAAGCCACCCATACCCATCCAAATACCAATTTTTAAGAAAGATTGACCCATCCATATCTTCTAAATTTTGAGCCGAATTTAATCAAAAATCTCATTTTTTCTGTCCAAATTTGCTCTATTTTGGCAACATTTTGAGAAGAAAATGTCCAAACTTGCAGCATTTGGTGCAAATTTCCGAAAATTTTGAAAAGAAAACCCTTCCAAATACCACAATTTGCGAAGAAAAAGGACCGTTTGGAATACCAGAAAGCCTGATTTTGCTACCCAAATTTGCGGCACGTCACCATAACTCCTTTTGCACTAAGTTAAAGTAGCCTCCCCCCCCCCGGGCTTTACTTCACTAGTATGCACAGTGGATCTCCTTTGATTTCTCGGTAAACTCATTAATGTGCAATGCCTACTTTTTTGTTATCATACATATCATTAAAAGCAATTGTATTTTTTTTTGTTTTCAGTACTTGGAAATGCGATTTTCTGTAGCTGTTCGTCTTATTGGTTCAATTGCATTCATTCTGTACATGGTAAGTACATACAGCAAGGTTGACATACAGACTCCCAAAAAAGTATTGCCTCACCTCGAAAAAATGGCTCATACGCAAATATGGCACTCGCAAAAGTAATTTGAAGATTATGTATACAAGCGCTGGAATTTCAGCTTTTTTTGACACCCTATTTCTGACAATTGACTAAAAAAATGAGGTTATGAATTTTTAAACCCCTCGAGGTCAATTAAAAAAAGTTGTAAATTTCATTTTTCGCACAGTACAAAATGTGACAATAAATACAATGGTGTTATTTATGCGTCAGTAAATGAAATCAATACCACCGCTTGTACAGTTGGTATCCAAGCGGATATTTTGTACTGAGCGAAAAATGAAATTTGCAACTTTTTTTAATTGACCTTGAGGGGTTTAAAAGTTCATAACTTCATTCTTTTTCAGTCAATTGTCAGAAATAGGGTGTCAAAAGAAAGCTGAAATTCCAGCACTTGTACACATAATCTTCAAATTACGTTTGTGAGTTCCATATTTGCGTACGAGCCATTTTTTCGAGGTAAGGCGATACTTTTTTGGGAGTCTGTACATTGTAAATATGGAACAAGCAAAAATCATAACTGTATGTCTACTGGATCAAATTCATGTAACTGTAATTGAAGCAAATATGAAATAGTTATTTATATAGATACAAATTAAAGAAATGTATAGATGTGCTACTTGAACCTGCAACCTTGCGATGTCGTTTCAGTACTTTAACCAACTGAGCAAATGTAACCCTTAGGTGGCAGGTTATCCCAATAAACGGTTAGATGATCAGTGGAGCAAGAGCACTTGGTAGACTTGTATAGTAAAAAATCATTTTCTCCTCTTTTCGCATATAGGCCTATATTTATGAAATTATTATAGGCCTAT
>JXSR01S006665.1:17475-27996 GCA_000969725.1 Ophiothrix spiculata
GTACTTTCGTATTCAAATATGCAGCAAATCAAAACTTTAAACCTTTATAACAGGGAAACCGGACACTTTTTGCTTTAATTCAAAAATGTATATTTCTGAGTGGTTTTTTTTTTTTTTTTTAGTTTTTCTTTTCTGTAAAATCACTCTAAAATATTTCTTGGGGAGGGGGCAGCTTTAGGTATTCATCCTACTGGAGCCATTAGGACCCTTAGGCGGCCCCCTGGACCCCCGGCCAATGACGCTCCGCTCGCGCTGCTCGCTCCGCTGCCATTGGACTCAAACTCGAAAAGTGCCCCTCATTTTCATTTTCAAATGTTGGCAGGTATGAAACACCACTTTTTGTTGAAATTCAGTGTTTTAGACCCCTAAACATAAGCAGTGCTTTCTGTGTTGGTCAGGGAAAAAATACCTTTTTTGTTCACACATTGTACACCATTGTAGCTCAGCCCCCCCACCCCCACCCCCTATGTATGTGCCTGTTGGACTCTTGAAAAACTGACCATCTCTGTACCATCAATATACCAGTTTTGATAGAAAAATACCCAATTTTACTCACATAGGGTGCTTTTTCCCAAAATGCACCCATCTTTAAGGCAAATTTGACATCTGTGATGAAATCTGCGCCATCAATATACCAACATCTGGAAAAAATCACCCCAACAGGCAGGCACATATGTGATGACTCGCCCCGAAAAGGGGGACTTTGCAACATGAATACTTTTAGAGAAACTAATGAAAATAGGCAGCGAAAAATAAAGAAAATAATAAGAATTTCTAGCAGATTTTCTGTTGTAAAATTTGATCTGAGATGCAAGTTTTCAGCAAATTTCTTGATTTCAGGAAATTTGTTTCTCCAAATTTGCATTTTAATTTTTTGATTTCAGTCCTTTTTAATTTTTTGCCATAATTTCTACCTTTTTACAGTATTTTTGTGTAGTAATGACTGGTATATCAGAGTAATCTCCTACATCTCTCTTTTACATTTGCCCTGCCATATGTATTTTGTTTTTCTTGCATACTCGTTTGTGTAATTTGATCAATAAAGCAAAGCACAGGTAATAGGGATAGATGGATGGTGACCTAATTAAATTACAGAGCCAACTGCCATCCATAAATTTCTCAAGAGTATTTCCTGTGAATTAAAAAAAAGGGGGTGCATCACTGTTAACACTTGTATTTGTAAATGTAATTTTAACTTGTTAATGGTCCAAAATGTTATTTTTGGCCATTTTTAAAACAATTAAGTTTATTTGCATTTGCCCACCCCAATAATTTTTTACCCCCCAGTTCCCCCCCCCCCCACCCCCGACAAAATCAGAAGCAAATTTCTCTTAATTACCCCTTTTTATTAATCATTTTGACATAAAATGTACACATTTTTGCGCGCTTCATGCATATTTCACTATTAAATATAATTATTTTAGCCAAGATAAACAAATTTGTCCGAAAAATTATGCACGTTTATTGCCCTCCCAGAAATTTGTCTTGTCCCCCCCATACCCTCCGCCCCCTTTGCCCCCTAGAAATGAGATACTGGTGCAGTCGCTGGCTGCATCATCCTGCATGGATTCCAGGAGCTGACAAACACCACTGTGTTTTGCTTATCATTTTTCAATTAAAATATGTTGCTAAAATTTGCAAGTCTGGAAAACTAGTGAACACTCTTCCCTGTGGCCTTTATTGCAAATCTGTGGTTGTGTATTTGGTTTCTATTTACTGTGATGCTTTTATACAAGATGCACTTAGAATTGGCAAGGTGAACTTCTTGGTCGGAATAGATGCTTGTGCCAGTATTTGTGCCCCCCCCCCCCTACAAGCTGAAGTAGGCTCTTGAGTAACTGAAGGATGCCAGTTTGTTCTGTATAATTAGCCTTGCATCAATCTGTATTATAGTTGTCTTTGATGCTGTATTAATTATAAAAGATATACATGCAAGAGGAATAAAAAAAACATATTTGACCACTTAATCGGCAATCGACTGTTTTTCTAGATTCTGGTTGGATGCTCTTGTTCTGAACAATGGCAAAGGCCTAGAACCACATTTTTTGGCTCTAAACCACTGAACAATTGAGTTATCAAGCAGTTAACACAAAATTGATTTTCAAGTCCCAGATTTTGTGTTTATGAGAAGGGTACAATAACAAAAAATGATATAAATTCATTTTTCCAAAATGTAAGTTAAAAATTAAAAAATGTGTTCATAGACATGTGTTTCTAGATACTAAGAAGTAAAAGAGGTCCAACTTTTATTTTTGCAAAATTTAGTTAGGTTGTTTACAAATATAGTGGGCCAAGAACAAGGGTTTGGACCTTCAGTCCAAAACAGACCTAACCATCATCTTTTACATGCAAATAGTATAGCCATCATATTGGGAAGCAAGTCTGGAAAAATCAAAGAAAAGGGGAGAAACTCAGAAAAATTAGGAGAAGTAGGGAAATGTCTAAAGAAATGGAGAAAAAATTGAAGAAAAATTCCCCTGCTGAGCAGGAAAGCTGGCTTTACTATAATAGGTAAATGTAAATATGTCTTCTTGAGTTTGATGTACATCGTATGTTTAAATATCATTTGGGTTTTATCTGTTTCATTATATGCAGGTTATGTACATGGCTGTGGTTCTCTATGCCCCGTCTCTAGCAATAAGCGCAGGTGAGTTGAAAAACTAATTCATATGAATTTCTCCACTACGAATTTGTCAACTAAATTATGAAATTTTATTGCACACAGAACAAGAGAGAAATAATTGATTTCATTTATTACCTGTATTGACTTAGTACAACAATAGAAACAACGAATTTATGTGAGCGTTCACTGGACTGGAACCAAGTCATAATACATAATAGGCCTACTGGCCACTGATTTCTTGTCATTAACACTGGACAGGACGACGTTCTTCTATAATTGACGGAACAGTAATTAGCCTCACCATTATTAACTACACATAATTAGAAACGTTATAATTTATCCTATATGATGGCGCTTGCGAACTAAATCTAACATGAAGTGCAGAATGTTATGACTAACGAAAGATGGACAGATAGAGAAAATTGTGACTTTTACACAGACAAATTGGGCTATTTGGTGGATAAAAAAAAGCAAATGACGACAAATTTATACCTAGTGATTTTTAAAAAAATGTAATACAGGGTAGCTTATAAAATAAGCTTTAAAATGGTTTATGCGCATAGAATTTTGGATGAGTAGAACTAAAACCCCAATAAAAACACACCCAAAAAACACTGTTTTTCTGCCGTTTTCAGCTGCTCATTGAGCAAAAAAAGTTGTACATCAAGTGATATTTCTTAACTTTACACAAGAAATTCATATGAGGGGAGCTATTTTGCTTGTGTTTTGGCTCTTGTTTACCCCATAACTAGTAATTAGTGATAATGATTGCTGAGTTACAAGATATACAATATTTCAGAAAATGAGGGGTTAACCCTCGTCTTCCTAAGCCCTTTTCTGTAACACGTCTTCCTGGGGGGGGGGGGGGTTACCACCCCCACTGTGGTTTTGAACTTGAGACCCCCAAAGTTATATTGTATGATACTATAGTATAGGGTAGGTCTCCTCTTTCCATTGATACCAAGATCATGAAAATCGGTTGAGGCGTTACGTAATTATGATATCACAAAGTATTTCCGTACCGGGAAAAAAAAAAGACTTTTGGCAAAAATTGCCACTTTTTCAAAAAATTGTTATAAAAGTTCTAAATGTCCGATTTTTTCGTCGGGTTTTTTGCTTATAAATGAAGGAATAGACAATTTTAACATGCCCTGCAAGTTTCAAGTCCATATCATGCAGATATTTTTCAAAATGGCTATTTAAAATTTTTCGAGGTGGCAACCACACCCTACCCTCGGACTTTGACGGCCTACCATAACTCCACCTTAGGTGGTACCCCCAATTTTTTTTCATCAAAATGACCACAAAGGATGTAAAAACAATTATCTAAATGCTCAGGGTCGCTTTATTTTGCATTTTGGTGCAATCGGCGATCATCCGTTAGGGGAACCACCCTCTCCCCTTAGGAAGACGAGGGTTAAGTGTTGAATGGATGACTTCCATAGCTTTTCAGCCCATTATGCCCCATCATTTAAATAAATAAATAATTAATAAATGTCGCTGCTTATATAGTGCTTTTCCATAATTGATCAAAGCGCTTTACATTTATTCCAATACAGCCAGCTGCCTATTCAAGCGCTCAAAGTCAGTATTCCTAGTAACTTCTCATATAATGCTTGGGTCGACAAGGCAAGTGTGTATAATATACAAATGTAGGCTTAATCTACTTGAAAAAATTCAGAAAATTTTCCCCATTTATCAGGGGTGAGAGAGTTCAGATTTTAATCTGATTTCAGATTTGTCATGCCTTTAAAAGAGTCTTTATTACAGCCTTTTTGTTATTTTCAGCGTGTTTTTGGCATTTTGTCACTATTTTCACAGTTTCTTATCAGCCGACTCTCTAAGCCCTGAGTTATAGTAACCTTATATTATACAGGGGTAAAATTACAAAAAATGTGCAAAATGGACTAACGTAACTTATTACACACTTGATGTATGAATAAATGGGACCCCATTGGAAATAAGCTTGATCACATACAATGCAACCCTACTTTTGGGCAATCCTTTCATGCTATTCATTGGTCTGTGGTGTGCAGATCATTCCAATCCTGGATTACTGTGGAATTATAATTATTTTTTTCATTTTATTGTGCACTTATCTTTTGTCTTGTATTTTTGTAATTTTGTTATGCAAAATAAGAAAACAAACAAACAAACAATGTTAATTTGTTGTAGGGATGGGTCAGGTTCAAAACCTTGATTCTTTTCTGTTTTCAAATGAAGTGTTCTCTTTAGGAATTATAAACTTGAGGTAATGCCTATCTTGCAAGAGAATTTCTTTTGTCACAAAAGCCTATAGTGTGGTACTA
This sequence comes from Ophiothrix spiculata, assembly GCA_000969725.1. Taxonomy (NCBI): domain Eukaryota; kingdom Metazoa; phylum Echinodermata; class Ophiuroidea; order Amphilepidida; family Ophiotrichidae; genus Ophiothrix; species Ophiothrix spiculata. The sequence goes on from JXSR01S006665.1 coordinate 22,408, forward strand.
AATGTATTATCTCTTATATAAAACTAGGTCAGATTGTTTCCTTTATTATTACAAGATATTTGTAAATGGAAGTGTAATAGTTCCTTATTACTTTATGTGACTATATCAAATTTCATTTTTGTTTTTTGGTAATGATGAAATAAGGTTTTTTTAAATATATAATCCAGCTAGGGAGGTGGGTTGGTGAAGCAGCTCACGTTTGTCCATTGCGTTTGATGAGGATTTGTTTCCTAGATGGATCAATGTTGAAAATGATTTGAGTGGTGCTCTGGCAAAATGAGCGGAAAGTCGTGATTGAAGATTTTGAATAAATGGCTGCTAAAGTTAAAATATGGTGAAAAGATCAAATTTCGTTTTTTGACACAAAACGCATTAAAACATAAGTGTGAAACAATACCTCGCATTTGGAAGGTCAATTATGCCAGAAAGTGCAAATATTTATTCACGGGTAATTGGTCGCGTTTTGCTATCATACACTGTAGTAATCAGTAACTTTAAAATCGATTTGCGACATTTTTTTACAAGCAGATTTTGAGTGGACTGCCTTGTATTTTGATTTCTATATGAAGATTGAAGAATGAAAGTATGACATATTATATATCATTCGAAAGCTTAGATTATAGAGAATTAAGATATGTAATAAACTCAATTTTGAAAATTGCGACTTTCCGCTCATTTTGCCAGAGCACCACTCATTTGGTTGCTGGTCCATACTCAGAGGTTGAATCTGAAGTCAAATCAAATCAACCAGGTGCCGACTTACAGCTGGGGTAGACCTTCAAATGGCATAAACCATTTTTGTACTCTTTACTCTCAAACTTATTGCATAAACCATATAAAAGTATACATTTTGAGAAGTTGATTTTTACCCTGAACATGATGATGATTGATATCAGTTTGTGACCAAAAAATGTCAATTTTGGCAAAAAATGCACAAACCCTATTTTTTGCCCCCAAAATTTCTGGAAAGCCTAACGAAAATTTGCATTCATGAAATTTTGAACTTTTTTGCCTTTTTGAATTATAAACAAATGTCTAGGAAAGGTATTCTCAAATTTTTGATGTTTATCTTAGTTTTTAAAAAAATGCCAAAATAGGTTAAAAATTTAAAATATCCCACCGCTGCTGCCAAAATGGCAATTAGTTTGAGAGTTAGAGTACAAAAACATTTATGCTATAGTGGCGTGAAGAAAACCGTTTCACTTTTACGCGTCTCGTGCGCCGGGATTAAAAGTTTAAATGCAACTCACGCGATACTCTTGAGCTTGCATGATTTGACAGTTCTGTTGCTGTGTGACTTGATGATCAATTTGATTGGTTTGTAGTTCAATCAAATCAAATCAAATCAAACTTTATTTCAATATCAAGAACACAAACATTTAATAAAAACACATCAAAAGGTAAAACAAAAATGATATTGAGGACATCATCAAAAGGCCAAAAAGACCTGGAGTGATGATACCCTGAAAACAAAATAAGTTACTAAAGTAGCCTAACTTACAGCAACAGAAAAACGTACACAAATACATAAACAAGACAAATGCTCCGATTAAAAGTTCAAATGCAACTCACGCATGGTGCGATTTGGTCCCGCCCTAAATGAAAAGGTTTGTTTCAGAGGACTTTAGTTGAAGGTCTACCGCAGCCATAAGGTTTGTTGTGGACATTAATATATTTTGTTTGCCCAGTCAATAATCGTGTTTTCTATCTTTGATCATTTTTCCAGTAACTGGGGTGAATTTATGGGGAGCTGTTCTGGCTGTTGGCCTAGTGTGTACATTGTACACCACTCTGGTAAGTGTTTCTAGTTTCTTATCATAATTTTTAATTGTTTTTTGTTGTAGCTTAAATTGTCCACTCAAATTTATGTAAGGGTATGGACAGGTTCAACATTAGGCCCTTATAACTCAATATTGAGTTTCCCATCACCCGTCCTCGTTATGATTTTGGACCCGTGTTTCAAAAGTGAAAATCCCCAAATATTTCATTATTTTAAAGTCAACCAATTACAATGATGTTTTTTTTACCTTTTTCTGCTATTTTAAATCAATTTCATATTTATTGGTGGTGAAGGTAACTTGTTTTCTTTAAATTGGAGACAAGGTGCCAAGATATCATCAGTATTAAACAACATGTCAATTAGAAGTGAGTGTAGCAATGTGATTGTCCCTATAAAATAGCCCAAGATAATAGATCTTAAAATAATGAATAATGAAGTTGCCTCATTATGAGCTGAGCAAAATGTGACGGGGAAACTCAACATTGACTTTTAAAGGCCTTATCCAAAACTTGTTTTGAAAGATTTTACATCCTTTGAAGTGGACGTGGTAATGACAGGAAGCAAACTGTCATAGTCAAATTTAACCCATTTGTATAAAAATATTACAATTTTCTTTCCTTAATAAATAAAAAGTATACTACTACTAGCTTGTATCTATCCTACGTCCTTTAAATAAATTTCTAAATATTATTGGATCTGGCATTGTCGCACACACCTGCCCACCTGATATAATCTTGAGAAGTGCAACTTTCAGCACATATAATACATGTGGAGTTAAATTCCGGACCCTGAATTTAATTCAACAAATGGCCATAAAAGAAAAAGTAAGCATATATAACTGCCATTCTCACGAAATTGACTCCACTTGAGTTGGAAAAATCGAAAAAATGAAGTTTCATAAAAACGTCTTCAATTAACTTTTTTATTAGCTAGTATATCAAGTATCATGGAACCACAAAAGTTATGAACACCACTGTTATAATATTTTTATATATGAACTTTTAAACTTATCATATGCAAGAATAAAAAAAGCTGTCAAACAAGTGCCTGTCCTGTCCTATTTGAGGCAACAATTAAAATAAAGTTGCTCAATTACTTCGAGGGGCAACTCGGAGAAGCCTAAAATTGATATAAGAAATAAATTCAAGGATCTTCATAATTTTGATTCTTGCATTGGATAACGTAATATACATTTTAACGTTTTTCTATCCCTCAAATTAAGATAGTCATATATAGTGCTGGTTATTTTGGCTAATCATGGTCAGGGGATGAGGGCCTATGGCTTGATATGCATAAAAGTAGTCTAGACTCTTGCATAACCCAATTGGTGATAACGTAATATACATGCTTAAAACGGACTCAATAAATTTTTGAATATAGTTGTTTTTAAAAGCCAAACTTGTGACTATAGATTTTCAATGTTATGATTTACAAATGTACACATATGTTAGCCTTCAAGTTATGCAAAAAGTTTTATGGTTGCAGTTCACTGTGATCTTTGGAATCGAGATAGTAAATGGATAACGTAATATACACTGATTTCGTGGAAACCCTATACTGGTTTCTTGTGGCTTACTGGGAAATACAACTTTCAAAATTGGTAATTATCTGATATTATTGATGCATTTGGAGAAATAAACCACACGGGTATGAACAAGAAAATGTGTTTTTATGATGTATCTATCATAGATGCCTCTTGCAAAGACATGCCATTTTTGCCTAATTTGGTGTCTTCTGGGAGCAAAATGACCAAGATAACGGTTAACAAAGTATAGATAACTATATATGTCCGCATAGAGCTCACCAAGTACTACACGAATATGAGCATGTTTACCGATTTTAAGGAAAACACAGAGATTTTCAGATCAAAGAACGAAATATCGCTACTGGCGCATTTTTCGTGAGAATGGCTGATAAGCCAAATCATTTGGAGGGTATTACTATCTACCCAAAACAAACCCATGCAGTAAGCTAAAAAAAAACCCAAAAGCCATGTGTGACAGGGGGCGCTTCATTTTTAACACTTTATAGTATTGCTGCAATATAGCTAAGTTGCCCCCTGGGTGCTATTTGCAGCACATAAAGTATTTTCTAAAGATTCGGCTTGCAGAATATTGCTACACTGTGCCAAATTATAAAATGACCATATAGAACTGGGGTGGTTGAATGGCAAAATAAATTACTAGACTCGACCGATATCACAGTTTCAAATCTGTAACCTTCTTCAAGCAGGCAAATTTAAGAAACTTGAAAGGCGTATGATGGTTGGTTTCTATTAGTCAAACATTTGAGCATAACAGTTTCTGTATGGGTAATTGTTTGTATATTGTTTAACTTGATATAGGTCGAGTTCATGTAGTGGATTTGATTCTTTATTCAATATTTTGACTGTATTACTGAAGATAATTTCATACTTAATACAACTATTTATATTTGTGACAAATTGGATATCCATAGTGTGTTCAATGGAAAACAAAAATTAGTCCAGCATTTTCATTTCATTTTTAGTTTAGTAATTTTTTAAAACTGTGAAAAGTATTTCATGGAAATTTATAGTGTTTTTTCAAGGCGGGGAAAAGTTGTGGGGTGGGGTGGGGTGGGATGGGTTGGGAGAGGGGTGAACTACCTTTAATAAGTACACATAACAGTCTCATTTACACCCTAAGCTTACATTTTCTGTATGTTTTGCTGCCCTAAACTGGTACAAATACTGAATTTTATATCTAACTTAAAAACATTAGCCACGATCATCGATGTGAACTTCAACTTTCCGTAACACTTGCTGATGTTATTGCATTTTTAGAAAGCCCTTCCAACTGCTAACTTACATCTATAACCAATCCGGGGACTACCATGATATTAGTTTTACTTACACCATACATTTTTGGTGTTCAAAAATCTATGCTTACACATGATAAGTGTTGATATTAAGTTATAAAGTGCAATGTATTTATGTGGTAAGCTTATTTTGAGTTGAATAGGCTAAGCCTAGGCTAGGCCAGGGCCAGGTCAAGGACCAGTTACAAGGTCTGATTGTATAGCTATATCTAATGATTCTCAATACTACTTGATATAAGATGAGTCAGATTTTAATAATTCCAGAATTGGATGGCTTCTGTGCAAAGACACCTAAAATATTTGAGTCACATGTATCATACATATTCATAATGCATGTTGGGTTGGGTTAGCACAGATGTGCCTTCAAAGTCATCAAATTTTATTGAAAAATGACTGTTTTTGTCATTTTTCTTAAAAACTAACAAGTTGACCCTATTTTTTCATTTCAGTATTTTGATGTGTGCTTTAACATTTGTAAAAATTACAAAAATCAATGGAGCATTTGCTATTTTAAATGCACACAATGATTTACTTTTTGGAGCTTTTCCTATACTTTGTGTGGTAAATCGAGCGATTTGCCTGGGTTCCTAGAACCATGATCATGTCTATCTATCTATCTATCTATCTGTCTATCTATCTATCTATCGGTCTATCGTCCAACTTTCGTAAATATGCTTCTTCTCGTACATGCTTCGACGGATTTTCGTGACACTCGCACAGGATGATCCTTGGGTAGAGGGGCTACGGGGGTGTTCACGATTTTGCGACCCGAGGTCATCGGGGGTCAAACGAGGGCGCTTTCCAAAATTCTTTAAAACGCTTCTTCGTCTACAGATTTCGACCGATTTCGACGAAACTTGGGTTGAGGCATACTTGGGCGGGGCTTCCTTCGGGGTGTTCAGGAATTTTTGATCGGAGGTCATCCAGGGGGTCATTGGGGTCAAGAAAGGTCAAATTACTAAAAAAATGAT
>JXSR01S006665.1:29818-59185 GCA_000969725.1 Ophiothrix spiculata
GATTATGTTGAACTCTTCCAATATCCCTTTAAATTACTACAATTATTTCAGATTTATAGGAGATAAAATGAGATATCCAAGGGTTCAAGTTCAGTCAAGGTTTACCCAGTGTCAAGGACATAACATTATCATGATATTGTATCATGAAAAGTAATGTCATACCAGTGTACACATATGTTATTTTAATCTTATTGGAGTGAAATTTGAAAATATGTAAAGGGTGTTTGTTCAAAGTCTAGCACAATATATGCGTCCCTGGATAGTACATTATTATTATTATTATTATTAAAATGACTTATCAAGCACCTTTACAATGAGTTCAAAGCGCTTTACAAAACAAATCATACAAAATCAACATGGTTAAAATAGAATAAATACAATATACATGATATATATACAACAATCATGATAAAAGTTAAAAATACAAGCTAAAAATACCCAGCAAAAAGTACATGATAAAATTCACGAGGCAAGAATGATAAGGTGACGCGGTAGATGGAAGCTACACTGTGGGAAATAAATGGGTTTTCAAACGTTTTCTGAAAACGTTTACGGAGCTGGAGCTGCGAATTGAAAATGGAAGAGCATTCCAGAGTCGAGGAGCTGCTACGCAAATCTTATTGTTCTTTGAATACGAAGAAGCAATTTGTCATCACCGGAACGTAAATTACGTTTCCCTGGGATATATGTGACTATAAAGTTTGAAAGATTCGGTGGTGCCAAATTGTCAATGCACTTAAACACAATGAGAAGAGTCTTAAAAAGAGTAATGAAAAATTCAATTTTGACTTGTTGTAATGTAGTACGACACATTTGCATATTGCCACAATAGTCTGTTGTAATAAAAGTTAAATTTATTCCAACTCAAAATAACATGTTGTTGCATCCATCATGACAAGGTAATCAATAGATCGGCTTGCGTACTTGAAATTATTGAGGTCACGCTGGTCGTACAACCACCACGACAGACACTCTGAAAGCAGCTAAAGTGGTCCAAAATAGGGTTTATGGAACCATTTTTTTTTTCGAATTGAGGTTGCTTTTTTTCCATAAAAATCGCTCAAAGTTAGGTTGAAAACTTTATAAAACATACTTTTTAGTCATTTTCTTTGAAAACGGGGGTCTTCGGAACTGAGGTAATCTTGAAATGAGCATCTTGGGAAGCAGAAAAGGAGGCTTGAAAAGGGGGTCTTGAGGGCGTCACATGTTCGTACCTTCCCTGAATATAAGTGACTCCCCCAGGTATACAGCATGCATATTTGTGTTTTGGCGCCAACATATGATATAGTTCTGCCCTCAGAAAAACATTTAAATAGAGTGAAGAGGGCATCGAAATGGCATCTAACAGTTCAATTTTGGTTCCATTTGGCAGTTGCAATTTTTGGAAATTTTTTGCTGGGAAAAGTGACCGCAAGACTAGGAAGGGCTAATATAAGTGATTTGGGCCATAAAAGCTGTGTTCCCAGACCAAATTTTACTGGCTAATCCTGTGATCAAAAGAACGCTGGTGATAGTATCAATGATTATTATATAATTTGATTATTCACCAGAAAAATTGAACATGTTTTTTTTCTGTTTCCTGTATGGGGTTGTATCTCAAATTATGCTATGAATGTTTGGCTTGGTTCAGAAGGTGTAGTGTTTTGCAGAGTTCAGTGACTGGTTAGCAACCCTTCAACTAGGCTTGTATCCCATGGGGGTATAGCCCCCTAAAAGCTAAAAATGTCACCACAAACACACAAAAAATCCTTAAAAAGAACAGTAACATATATTTTTGTTGAGAAATCTGAATTTGATATAGAGAAACTGAATTTTAGGTAGAAAACTATGTAAATCCTTCAACCCATGACAATATTTTTTTTGTGCTCATTGCTTTTTCCAAACTAGTAAAAGTTTTTTTGAAATTAACCCTCTATTTTTTGTACTTATATAATATCCTTTTGCTTATGATAAACAAACACTTTATAGAATTCAATTTTGAACAGTAATGCAAACTGCTTCTAAGTGGTTGAAAGATATAAAAGATAAAAGTACTTTCTTAGTTCAATTTGAGGGAAGTACAGGTAGATATCCAGTTTTGATTATAGTGACCTGATCATTTTGGCAATAGCAGCTGAGTAGGTTTATTTTGAGGATTGAAGGGTGAATAAGGTGACATCGTTTAGAGTATCAAAAGCAGCCATTAGAAAAAAAATAGGGTACTTTTTCAAACCATCATGTGAAAATGGTATCAGTAAAATCTGTATTTGGGATGTGAATTGAGGAAAAAGGCCATATTTTTGCTTCAGAAAAAAATCACCCTTTAGGGGATTGTTCTAAACAAAACATGGTCATGCCTGCTTGCAACATATACCTAACCCCAATCCCTCTTGGCCCCCTCCTTCAATCAAGTTGAATAACATCTTATACGCAATGTCTGTATGTGTGTGTGTGTCTGTCTGTCTGTCCATCTATTCTCTCGGAGATGGTAGGTAGCACGGCCCTCAAACTTGATGGGTGGGTGTAACTTTGTCCGAGGAAGATCGAGTTTGCATTCGTTAGTCAATCCAAGTCAAGGTTGGGTGCATTTTGTGTTTGGGGGTATATGCACATAACTTGCACCGATCTTGATCAAACTTGCACCACACAGGCCCGATCTTGATCATTATTATGCTTTGAAGGATCCAAGTGTGGAAAAACTTGGATCCTGAGAATAATAATGATAAAATTGGATGATTTTCACCCCATATATTTATTGGTCTCACTATGAGTTTTAAAATATTGCATGGGCTCGACTGCGTCTCGCCCAATATTTTTGCAACTCATAGCACGACCAATAAATATGGGCTCAATCTATCTAATTTTATAACAAACTTGCACCACACAGGCCCGATCTTGATCAAACTTGCACCACACCGGCCCACCCCAAGTAACATCCATAGGGGGTCCAATCAAGGTCATCTAAGGTGAAAATGAAGTGAAAATGTCATTTTCAAGGTCAAACCCAAAAATGTTCAAAAAGCTCATCCAAGGCCATTCGAGGTCATTTCAAGGTCACAGCCATATTTCATCAACCCTTGACCCCACATTGACCAAACTTGGACCATGAATAGGGTATCGCTATCATTGTCTACTCCCAAGAATGCAAATGAGGATAATGAGCTTTATTCCGTTGTTGAGTACCCTGTTATATGTGCGGTAGACAATGATAGCGTTACCATGAATGGTCCTTTGCTCAAGGTCAAGGGTCAGTTTAGGTCAAAAGTTCACCAACCAAGGGTAAAAGGTCATTTTCAAGGTCAAACCTAAAAATATTTGAAAAGTTCATCCAAGTTCACTTAAGGTAAATTGCCAAAAGGTTGACTTTAGGTCACCTTGGGTCATTTCCTCATTCGAGGTGAGTGTTTATAGCGCGGGTATCCCACTAGTATTTATATAGAGACTGCATATATAGCTTATCTCACTCTATGTACCTTAAAAAAATGAATTCAGACTCAAAACTCCTATCTTTACATGCTTGGAACTTTAATGTTGAGTCTGAATTCATTTTTTTAAGGTACATAGAGTGAGATAAGCTATATACTAGTGGGATTTGCGGTGCTGTTTGCAGTGAAAATTATTGGAAATGGAACGCAGTGCGTTGTAACTTATGAATGCAGCTTTAGGTCACAATCTTATTTGACACCCCTTGAAAAAAGTCTGGCCCTAATCTTCAAACCAGATGGTTTATCTGCTACTGATTCTCAACCATACTGCTTCATCCATTGCTATTACCTTATTAATTTAATGTTCTTTTTTTAGGGAGGTATGAAGGCAGTTATTTGGACGGATGTGTTCCAAACAGCAGTGATGTTTGCTGGAATCCTAGCAGTTATTATACATGGAAGTATTGAACTGAAAGGCTTTGGCAATGTGTGGAAGATCAATGAACAAGGAGGAAGAATTGAGTTCAATGAGTACGTATGAAATACCAGGGGGGGGGGGGGGCACTGTGTTATGTGGACTGATGTGTTCCAAACAGCAGTAATGTTTGCTGGGATCCTAGCAGTTATTATACATGGAAGTATCGAGCTGAAATGCTTTGGCAATGTGTGGTAGATCAATGAACAAGGAGGGAGAATTAAGTTCAATGAGTATGTATGAAATACCCAGGGGGGGGGAACACTGGGTTATTTGGTAGGATGTGTTCCTGACAGCAGTGATGTTTGCTGGGATCCTGGCTGTTATTATACATGGCAGCATTGAAATGAAAGGTTTTGGCAATGTGTGGAGGAATATCAGTGAACAAGGAGGAAGAATTGAGTTCAATGAGTACGTATGAAATAACCAGGGGGGGGGGGGACAATGGGTTATTTGGACTGATGTGTTCTAGGCAGCGGTGATGTTTGCTGTACATGATTTTGACATTTAGGGTCCGATTTTGAGGTGCTCTGACGAGCATGCGTACCACATTTTTCAGAAGGCCCCCCGGGTGTTATGTGTTTTCTTCATACAGATTCTCATTGGATCCAACTATACGGCACACATTTTGGGGCCTCGTTATTGGCGGTACATTTACATGGGTAGGAAACTATGGATGCAACCAAGCTTCAGTGCAACGCTACCTCAGCTGCAGTAGTCTCAGACAGGCACAGATGTATGTTAATTACTTGTGGTGATGGGTACCACTCTGTAAATTTGTAACCAACAAATATGGAATATATAAAGGGTTGAGGTCAAGGTCGTATCTGCATTTCCATAATCACAAGACCTGATGGGTCTTTAGAGATGAATGATCAATGTGTTATAGATCATGCACCATCATTGATAAGTCTTAAAAACCTGTTCTATACTTTGATTAACACTTAATAGAATAGGTGGAAATTATGAGGCTTCTCTTCATCCGCAAGTAAACATAATTTATATTGGCGCAGCGGTAGTTCTCTCGCCTTGCACCAATGAGGTCCCGGGTTCGAGTCCCGCCCCCGGCGCTTTATGTGCATTTGGTTTACAGTGCATGCTCGCTTCCGCAGGTCTTTCTCCGGGTGCTCCGGTCTTCCTCCTGCATTTAAAACTGAATTTAAAAACATCTTGGAGCCCTGTTAAAGATAAACTTCTTTCAGCTTACTTGGTACCAAGTACCTAGTTGGGTTTCCTTGGCGTAAGCCTAATCAAGGTGATAATCCCGGTTACATGCCCGCCGTATATACTGTACGCGAGTGACATGTGCAACGCGCGTTGCGTCTCCTGCAGTAATGCTGTGTCCAGCTATGCATGCGCTTATCTGTATTAATTCACGATGTGAAGAGGCCCACCTATTTGATGTTGATCAAAGTATAGGGATATTTGCCATGCAAATAGAGCCTTGTGACTCTCAACCCTCAATATGCATGTGGTTTCAATATTGATGGAGTTCAACTAGTTCAAAAGCATTATCTACAAAACTTGTGTACCACAAGTTTGATTATTGCGCTATGTGGTGGTGCAGGCTGTATCCTTTTCTAATTACATTTACTCATTTGAAGAAATAAGGTTTCTGCATTTTAAGTTGGTTTCAGCTTTTTCATTTAAAAATTGTCTCATTGCAATTCAAGTTGATTTCAGCTTGATTTTTTATGGGGATTTGACCAAACAGAGGTAACTCTCACCATTTTGTTTCATTCTCTTGCAGATCTCTGTATGTCAATATGTTTCTATTGTACATAGTTCTCAGTCTGTTCATGATGTGTGGTCTTGTTATATATGCTATGTATTCAGATTGTGATCCAGTATCAGCGGGGTATATCACGAGTCCTGATCAGGTAAGAGGGCTCACTTTTCACCACCATGACTCGGGTTCGATCCCTGTTCAAGTCAGATCTCTTTATGTCAACATGTTCCTATTGTACACAGTCCTCAGCCTGTTCATGATGTGTTGTCTTGTCATATATGCTATGTATTCAGATTGTGATCCAGTATCTGCGGGATATATCACGAGTCCTGATCAGGTAAGAATTGAGGGCTCGCTTTTCACCACCATGACTCGGGTTCGATCCTCATTCAAGCCAACATGTTCCTATTGTACATAGTTCTCAGCCTGTTCATGATGTGTGGTCTTGTCATATATGCTATGTATTCAGATTGTGATCCAGTATCAGCAGGGTATATCATGAGTCCTGATCAGGTAAGAACGGAGGGCTCATTTTTCACCACCATGACTCGGGTTCGATCCTCATTCAAGTCAACATGTTCCTATTGTATATAGTCCTCAGCCTGTTCATGATGTGTGGTCTTGTTATATATGCTATGTATTCAGATTGTGATCCAGTATCAGCGGGATATATCACGAGTCCTGACCAGGTAAGAATAGAGGGCTCACTTTTCACCACCATGACTCGGTTTCGATCCCTGTTCAAGTCAGATCTCTTTATGTCAACATGTTCCTATTGTACACAGTTCTCAGCCTGTTCATGATGTGTGGTCTTGTCATATGTGACCCGTCATATCGAAAGGTACCTTAAGGTCGGCAAAATCAAAATTGATTTTTTGGTCTCATCTGAAAGCTGAGATTTTAAGCTTTAAAATGACACCTTGATTTTGGTTATTGAATGTTCGGTTGCGAAGTTACACCCAAATTGGTAAAAGGCATCAGGCTGATTCGGAAAACTATAGTTCTGAGAAAATCGAGTTTAAAGTTTTTGTACTTAGTAAATCTTGAATGGAGAAAGGATTTTTAGCTTGGTTTTTAATACATTTTTCTTATGTTTTGGATGTTGGAACCTGATTAATATGATAGAATACACTTCAATGATAACGTTTCTGATGAAATTAGAAATTCGACCTTGGACGTGATTTTTGACTATGCTTAGCTTCAATGGCCCGTATCTCGTAATGTACTATGCCTTTCGATATAACGATCCACAAATACTTTAAAATTCTGATATAGCGCGCACCATGTTTTGCTCCTAAACATGTTCTTCACCACAAAACAAGCAGATCTACTTCGTTGAGCAGATGGTAAAATGAAAGTTGCATTTGTCATTAATCAGAGGCGACAATATTTTGTCACATCTTAAATCACGTATATAAACCTGTCAAAAAAAGTTTGGAAACTCTTTTTAGCCGCCTATATCTCATTTGTTTGAACCTTGTTCGTCTATTTGAAACAATATTTGAGTAGCTAACAATCTCTTCTTTACAATGATACCAAATTTATAACAAGAGCTTGCTTTATGGCTGAGTAATTCTGCTTTCTTAGCAGGTGGGTCACAGACAGCATGTGACAAAATTGAGCAGCATCTGTGTCAATCCTACTGATTATGATGCTATAGGATGAATCAGTGAATGGATGAACGAATAAGTTGTTTGTTTTTTGTTAATAATAATAATAATAATAATGTGAGATTTTTGAGGGCTCATAACAAAGAAGCCGCTGAGCGCTGTACATACTTGTAAACAAAACATAAGAAATATACTATTTTCATACACACAATTTTTACAAACAGAATCACATTCATAGGAGAAAAATTTGGAAAGTTATATAGGTAATTTCTCATGCAGTCACTGAAAATAGTCTTCAAAAAGCAGAGTCTTGAGAGTACGCTTGAACTGACTAGTAGTCATTATTGGAGCAGCGTTCCTGATTATTGCAGGCAGATTGTTCCAGAGTTTTGGTCCAGAAACTGCGAATGATCTTTGTCCATAGAAATTTGTTCTTGGACGCTGCGTGGGAAATCCGAAAAAGACTTGAGATGAGGATCTGAGAGTACGAGCTGGTTCATAGCGGCTGAGCAAATTAGCAAGATATGCAGGAGAGTGATCGTGGAAAGACTTAAACACCAGAAGGAGGATCTTATATTCAATGCGCTTTGATATAGGCAGCCAATGGAGATCCTGTAACACCGGTGTGATGTGATCTCTGCGTTTAGTCAGCGTGACAAGACGGGCTGACGCGTTCTGTAGTCTTTGGAGCTTTTGAAGGTCATTGACAGGAAGGCCCACAAGGAGAGAATTACAGCAGTCAAGGCGTGAAGTAATGAAGGCGTGTACTAGACGCTCAGTAGTAGCATTGTCGAGGTATTTTCTAATTTTGCCAAGCTTATAGATAAAAGCCCAGCCACTGCGACAAACGTTGCTTATATGAGTCTTTAGCAAGAGATGGCTATCCAAAGTGACACAAAGTTAACAAAACAAAGTCCACTTACCTTAATTAATTGCGACTAAAATCTCAGTATGCACCTGTCCTTGGCATCCCGTTTCACGTAAATGTTTTTATACCACGTTTCACTAACATCAAATGTTGCTACAACTTGCTTTTGTGAACCAACCCCTTCCACATGTTCCACTTTAAGTTGGTCTATGCATGAGTTTTAGTAAGATTTAGCAATCTCTCATTACAAATCCTGGATTTAACACCAAATGATCACTTTAGAGGAAGTACCAGACAAGATGAATTAATTAAATAAACTCTAAAACTTTTAATCTTATCCTCACCTTTGGTTATTCAAAAACAAACTGTTATTCAGTATTACCAAGTTAATTCATTCATCCATTCATTACTGATTTATCCTATAGCATCATAATCAACAAGATGACACAGATACTGCTCAATTTTGTCAAACGCTGACTGTGACCTACCTGCTAATAAAGTGGAATTACTCAGCCATTAAGCAAGCTATTGTTACAAATTTGGTGTCATTTTAAAGAGGAGATTATTAGCTAATCAAATATTGTATCAAATAGATAAACGTGATTAAAATAAATGAGATATAGGCGGCTAAAAAAAGTTGTGAAACTTTTTTTGACAGGTTTAGTTACATTAAATTTTAAATTTTATTAGATATATTGTTCTATATATTGTTCTATACTGATGATTATCAACAGTTCACCATTGTTTATATTTTGCTGGTTTCATTTTGTTGTTCTATTCCAGTTAATGCCATTCTATGTGATGAAGGAGCTTGGTTTTCTCATGGGTCTTCCAGGGCTATTTGTTGCAGCTACATTCAGCGGTGCACTCAGGTAGGTAGTTTTTGCTCCAAACATATTTTACTTGAAGTCCAATGCTCTGCTTTATTCATAAACTTACAATCTATGAATTCGCTCTGAGAAGGATAAGTGGGAATAAAGTGTATAGCAAAATGTTTCTTGATTGCTGGAGAGTGGGCTTAAAAGAATGTTTCGCCTAGCAATAACAAACAGACTGTCTTAAACCAGTGTCAATCTTGCTTGCTTTTCAGTACTGTCTCCTCAGGTTTAAATGCCCTAGCAGCAGTAACTATGGAAGATGTTATTAGACCTGTGTATACATCAGTTACTGAACAAAGAGCAGCTATTATATCTAGGATATTAGGTAAGATGTGTATACGTCAGTTACTGAACAAAGAGCAGCTATTATATCTATGATATTAGGTAAGATAAGGTAACAGGAAGGCATTTTAGAATTCATTTATGTTTCTGAATATTTTGTTTAAATTTTAACAATTTTATATATTTTCATTGAATAGCTGATTTTCAGATTTGGTTTAAAGCTTATACCAATTTATGTATCATATTAATCAGAATATTGCTTGTGGGAGTATTTTTGAGTGCATATCAAACAGTGGTCTCTGATGCAAGCATGCAACTTAATTTTGAGCATGCATTCAGAAAATATATGTTCACAGACTATAGCAACACTTTTGATGCCTTAAGGTGGTATTAAACCCAAAATGAAGTTGTTTTGACTGAGATCAAAATAGGCCTGTTGCAGAGAGCTAAGCAAAAAAATCTTAATTCAAAAATTTGAGCCAAATCGGACAAACGATTTTCGAGATGTTGCTGTTTAAAGTTTCTTTGTACTCTATTGTTTTTGCGAATATATTTATGAAGTTAATGAGGAAAACTGGCAAAACATGCTCATTAATATTAATTTACCAATATCTTATGAATAAACCTTCATACTACTTTTACCTTTAACTTTGAATTTTAACTTGAAACTTTGCCAATGTGTTTCTATGACCTAAAACTTTAATGTATGATTTACCCGTCCATCTAATTTGCATAATTAATTAGCTTTTTGTATAATGCTCATTAATTATGCAAATATACAAATTAGATGGGTGAGTAAATCATATGTTAATGTTTTAGCCCAAAGAAACACATTGGCCAAGTGTTATGCCCAAATTATGTAAAATAAAAATAGTATGAAGGTTTATTAATAAGATATTGGTAAAATATTGGCAAAAATGAATATAAATGAGCACATATTGCCAATGTTGCTCATTAACTTTTATCAATATATTGGCAAACATGATGGAGAAAAAAAAGAAACTAAAATCATGCATATCTTGAGAACCGTATGTCTGATTTCCTTCAAACAAAACAAAAACCATTTTGCTCAGTGTTTTAAGCTTTACTTGTTCAATATAATCAAGTGTCTCTTAATTCAGTTTCTAATTTCCAGAAACATGGTTTCAATCCACCTTAAGAATATAAGACAAGTTATTGATGATGCACACATGTTCAAATGCATTCTCTGGAAATGTTTACCTGTTGATGTCAACAGTGGTATTATAAAATATCATAATAACCCATTGTTGCATATATTTATGTGTTCTGGGGCCAATTTCACCAACATCTCTTTTTGATACATAATTTATAAAACAATTCAGACGTGCAAAGATGATTGATACAAATATTTACATTTTTATGTACACTGGCCATTTAAAGTATTTCCGCACTAACACATTATTCAGCCACATCTGATAGATAATCTAGTTAAGTGTAAAATTGAGCTCCGAATGGGATCAAACCCCCTCACGTACAGGGAGGGGAAACAACACAAATGGGTCGAAAAACGTGATTTTTAGGTCAAATTTGATTTAACAACACCTTGGTCAAGGTCACTTCACCACTCAAGGTGAGTGGTCATATGGAATGTGTATATTGTTACGGTCAACGATTTTAAATGACCAAGGCCAAATTCACCTTACGGGTTCTTAAATGAAATACAATAAATACACTGAAAAATTTGGAATAAGTTTTAACAAATTTAATACAATGTGTACTTTCTTTCAGCACAGTTAACAAATATTATATCTTAATTTTACCTTAACTTACAGTTTTGAGGTACCTCTGCGAAGTCTGCGCGACTAGCTAGGATTTGTCAAAAATGTTTATATTCCATGCTATAGTCTGAGATTGTTCATTAATGTCCACGCATTAAGTCTTGAAAAACTTGCAGGCGTATTCTTGGAATTCATAAGTTCCGGAATCCAGCTGGCAAAAGGTAAATCCAAAAGTTTCCTTGTGAAATCAAATGGCGATTTCCACACAATAATCCAGCAATCGCAACGAAGCTCCACTTGGCTTAAAAGCTGAATCCAACGCACATAATCCACTCGGAAATTAAATATTAAAATAACAGTTTGTCTTTAATCCTCCAACTATCGTTATCTCCAATCTCCTTTCAAAGTTTAATTAGCAAACTCCACTCCACTGTAAAATTGTCCACCAAAATCAACTTCTCCTGAAGTTGTCAAAAAGTTGAAGTCAATTCAACTTTATCTGTATAGCTGCAACTTGTCAAAAATCCATCCACACAAAACATCCATCTAGCTCCGATCAAGCAAAGTCAACTTCTGACCAAATCTGATCAGGCCACGGGCCACAGTTTCAACATTTTCATCAAAATTCCCCCACGACATCATTACTACATTTAACATAGTAAATTGTACAGTCTTCAATGTGAGGGATTTTCCCAGCATCAATATATTTTCAAGTAAACAAATCTATTTCTGAAACTTTGGGAAATTCCCAGATCACCTGATATTTTCATGCAATCAATTGCCTATTAAAATAGAATGGGAAATCACCTAAAATTGCAAAATATGAATCTTTCAGAAAAAGTCCCTTTCTGTGGCAATCAAAGATCTCAATAATTAAGTTTCACTAATTAGATAATTAATAAACAAAAACAAACAATTTAGTTTCACATAACAATATGTAATAGAGTGACAACAAGGCGATAAAATGTCCTGGTCACGCTTGACTTCGCCAAGATAATGCTTGGAAGCAAACGAAAAATGATCGTCCAACGCCTCCCAGTTTACAAAAATAGGGCTGTGGTAAAAGTGGAATGGTCACTGGCTGTATATGACATTTTAAAAGGTTTTAAGAGGTTTTCAATCTGTCATATACCATCACAAAACACTCCACATTCATCACAGCCCTATTTTTGTAAACTGGTGAGGCCTTGAAGGATCATTTTTCGTTTGCTTCTAAGCATTATCTTGGCGAAGTCAAGCGTGACCAGGACATTTAATCGCCTGCTTGTCACTCTATTACATATACACATTCCATATGACCACTCAACTTGAGTGGTGAAGTGACCGTGACCAAGGTGTTGTCAAATCAAATTTGACCTAAAAATCATGTTTTTCGACCCATTTGTGTTGTTTCCCCTCCCTGTACGTGAGGGGGTTTGATCCCATTCGGAGCTCAATTTTACACTTAACTAGATTACCTATCAGATCTGACTAAAAGCAACATAAGTTTCCAAATAGTTTCCTTATAAACGCCTTGTGAGATGCGGCTGAATAATGTGTTAGTGCGGAAATACTTTAAATGGCCAGTGTATAACACTACAATGTGTCTTGGACAAGATCAGAATGTGAACCGGTTGTTAAACTACAAGTACATTTTGTGTACGTAGTTTAATGGATCTTATGATATGCACACATAAATCAATGTTGAAAAAGATATCTAATGAAGGGTATGATACCCATGATGGGTTAACAATTAGGCCTGGGACTTATCAGGTAATTTGCTACCCAGGTACCCGACTTTTTTCCCGGTAGGTCGGGTACCCGACCGTATTGATAATTGAGCATTTATGTTAGAACGGGAAGTTTGACGGGTCTACTACGACCAAACGATATCTCAACTACAAGAAAATTTTTGATTTTTTTGCCGATTGTGGTCAAGACTTACCGTGTTTACTTCGATCAGATGATTTTTTCATGAATTTTTTTCCATTCAAAATTCTGTGATTTTATTGTCCAGTTCGGGTAATCGGTCGACAGATTTTGTACCCGGATAAGCTCATGACGGGCAGGTACCCAGGTTTTAGTCCCAGGCCTAATATCAATGTATTGTAAACATTCATGAAATGGACCCTGGGGTCGATTTCACTAACGTCAAAATGCATCGTTAACCCATCGTAAGACCCAAACCCATCGTTAGCTAAAACCACCTCTTGACCCCACGCAATGTTAACAAAGGGTTCAATTTTTCTAATGCATAATTCATATATCTTACGATGCGGTGAACACTTACGAAGGGTTTTCACGTCTTTGTGAAGACTAGTTTTAGTTACAAGCTTAACCCTTCGTTAGCTACGATGCATTGTAATATTAGTGAAATCGACCCCAGGTATGATAATTATTCAAAAAATGTTATCAGATAACTGTAAATCAGTATTTTTACTTATCATTTTTGTCTCTAATAATGATCCTGTTTTATATTTGTCTTCCTTCCAGCCTGTGTATATGGTGTTTTTGCCATTGGTTTTGCTTACCTTGCATCACAGCTGGGCCCAGTACTACAAGTTGCTATTAGTTTATTAGGTCTTATTGGTGGACCGCTTACTGGTCTCTTCAGCCTTGGGATGTTCTTTCCTTGGGCAAATAAATGGGTAAGTTATTATTATTATTATTACAACATACTTGTGTAGTGCTCTACGATGAAACTCTACGCTTTAAAATGAAAAAGAAAAGCCTAAATATATACAAATAACAGAAATAACAAACAAAAGGCCTGAAAATGCAGCGGAACCAGGTTATGATTGCAGCGGTGGAAATACCCCACATGATAGCCTCTTCAAGGTTGCACAACCTTGGGTTGTCTTCAACTAAGTGCATGGACTATATTACGTAGAACATACTATTACTACATTATACTACTATTTAACATATCTAGGCTTAAAATACATCAAGTTAAATACGGAAGTGAAGATCACCAAGGGTGAACAGCAGCATTCGGTTGATGTTTTGGAGGGAGTGTAGGTCGAAAATACAACAGAGGACAGTCAGCAGTGTGGATTTATGTGTATTTGGAGAAAGAGAATACGACACACCCTGAGTATGACCAGTTGTCAATGTCATCATTCCCATGCCTTTGTGTGGTAGGTAGGCTTGGTGTTGCGATGAACATTATTCAGGGAATGATTCATCTAATATGATATTGACTGTGAAGAAACCCAGAAATGCTCTCAACTATGATTACCATAGGTTGACAAATGTACTTCAATAACAACTTCAAATTGTCAATTATGAGAATGAAGATCTCCTAGGGTGAACACTGTGCAACCTACTATAAAAAATTACCTATCATGCTGGTTGACAAATTAACCTTACAAGTAACTTCAAGTTGTTAATTCAACTTACTATGATTACCCTGGGTTGACAAATGAACTTCATTAACAACTTCAGGTTGTCAATTTGCGAGTAAAGATCACCCAGAGTGCCGATAATATACAACCTGCTATTAAACATATGAGTATAATTCCCCTTCCTTGCACTACTATTAATATTATGTTCTACGTATAGTAAGTTGAAGACAACCCAAGTCAGAGAACTGACCCCCTCCCCTATTGCACAAAATGTGTGAAAAACAATTGAACACTGAAATTTTTACATGTCACATCAAACCCAACAAAATATTCGATTTAAAAGAAAATCATATAAAATTATTCTCACCAAAAACATAGACAAGTCACCAGAAATTAATTACCATCAATATAATCATTCAAAAAACAGATATAATATAGGGCAGGACTATTTTGAAAGCGGGCCGTTCTGGATCTGAACTGGGAGATTGAATTTGCATTCCGTAAACGTTTACCATGCACTTCAAATCTTGTTGGAGGCAGGAGATGTTTTGTTCTGATATTGTCAGACAGACCAAAAGCAAATTTTAAACACTGGGCAGTTCTTCTAGAATCGAGTGGATCTAAATTACACAAGGACAGGGCATCTTCATAAGAGGAGTATTGATGGCCGAGAATGGTTTTGCAAGCCCTTTTTTGAATTCTTTCAATTTCATGTCTTTGTTTTGTAGTGATACTGGAGTGCCAAATAGGGGCTACATATTCAAGTACTGGTCTGAGATAGCTTTTGTAAACAACCATTAATTAATTTTTATCGAACCCAAACTTCTTGAGGGAACGAAGCATAAACAAACGCTGATTGGCCTTTGCAAGCATGTTGCAAACCTGGGTGTCCCATTTTAAATCATTTTGAAGCCACATACCAAGCACTTTTACTTTGTCAACATTTGAAAGGGACTTACTGCCAATTTTAAGGTCAGAAAAATGCGGGACTGATTTGCCGAAATTAATTTGAAGAGCTTGGCATTTAGAAGGGTTGAGTTTCAAACAGTTTGTCTCAGACCAGGCCTTGAAATTGTCCAAATCTGTTTGCAGGTTGCCTTTAGCAGTTGCGTTCACACATAGACACAACTTGCGTGTTAAAACTTGTGGCACGTCACTTTTGGGCACGAGCGAGACACTGTATTATTGCGTTCACACTAGGAATTTGGTCATGCGTGGCACACGAGCAAGAATATAGTCATGACCAAATTCCTCTGTGTGAACACGCCCTAAGATTCACCGGGAGACCATTCCAAATTGTGGGTGAAGCAATGACAAATAAGTGATTCCCAGCTTTTTTTAAACCATGGAACAACAAGACAAGTGATATCATTAGAGGAACAGATTTTATTGAAATCATCATTGAGTTGTTTGGTATGCATGTCAATTTTTTCTTGGTTTTCATATTGTAAATAGTATTAATGTATGTATTTTTGTGGATTTACAGGTACTAGGTAACCCCTCATTTTCTGAAATGTTTTATGTTTTGTAACACAGTAACCGATAATTAAACCCATATAAAACTAAACATTTTTAGTGGTGGTTTTGTATGTAGACGATGATGAGTAGGTCAGTTTTGGAACAAAATGTGTGATTTTGGACCAAAGGTAAAAAAACCCTGTTATTGGCCCAATATATTTGTAAACAATCTAACTAAATTTTGAAAAAATAAACGTTGGACCTCTTATGCTTTATAGAATCTAGAAACACATGTGTAGTAATGCATTTCTTCAATTTTTGATTTTTTGACTCACTTTTTGAAATATTGCAAAAAATAGGTGTAAAATTGGCCGAAAATCACAAAAACAATCATTTTGAGCCAATTTTTGACCTTTTTTTAGACTGCGGATATGTTCAGGGATGAGAAAGTTCCTCTTTTATGCTGATTTCCTCTTTTTTGATCATGTTCATGTGCTAAAATTTTAGCTTTTTTATTCATTTCAGCCCATTTTTGACCTTTTACCAAACTTTAAGACGTTTTTCCTTTTTTTTTGACAATTACCCATTCTCATCCCTGATGTTGTGAAGCTCAATCATAACAGTAACCTTTCCATATGTTTATATTTGGTAAATAAACTGAAAACATATTATTGTCTGTGATAATACCATTTTTTCTTCACTTTTCTACACAGGGTGCTATTTTGGGATCATTGTGTGGTTTCACGGTGTCTTTATGGATCGGATTCGGAGCTTTTGTGTACCCACCAATCCCAACCAAACTACCTCTCAGTATAGATAGCTGCCCTTTGATAAACAGTACAGAGACATACAGTGTAGATACAGTTACAGCTTTCATCCTTGATACTTCCACAGAATTACCGACTTCAGAACCATAGTAAGTCTGTCTTCAAACTTAATTGAAATTTTTCGGCAATTTAATTGGACAGCTATCTATGTCAGATATATCCAGACACTTAAAGCTTATTCTAAGGGTTTGATTGTTGAACCATTTGGTACCAACTTTAATTGGGAAGAATTTTGGATCCAATTATGCTTCAGAATTCTTGACTTTGTTATGAAATTTATGAAACACCTAAGGCTGAAATAAACAGGCAATATATATGATGACTCAACCCCAAAAGGGGGATTTTGCGACAGAACACTTTTCAAGATACAGGTGAAAATAGGCAGCAAAAAATATAGAAAATAATAAGAATTTTCAGCAGATTTTCTGTTGTAAAATTTGATCGCCTAGATCAATTTCAACATGTAAGGTGTCATTTTAAAGCTTAGAAAATGCTGCAACAGATGAAATGACAAAATCAAAATTGATATCATCTGCAAAGTCCCTCCTTTCGGGGTGGGCCATCACATATGATATTTCCATAATAGCCTCAAGATGCCATCATCTGGCTGGCTAGAAATAACGAAGTGTTAAGAAGTTTAGAACTTATAGAAAGACTTTTTTGTGTAGATAAGGCCTAAAAAATGTTTGTTTGCTCTCCGCAAATATTTGGGTCGGGTATTTAAGTTTTTCTTCAAACACCTAAAATATGAAAACTCAATATGTAATGTAAAATTTAGCAGTATAAAGTCACATTTAGTTAGTATAAAATGCATGTTTACTCTAAGTAATGTCCCACAATCTTTGATGAAGCCCTGCATTGCTTGGTATTCGCGATAAAATATATGTGCAGAGAAAAAAAAAGATCAACCGACCTACCAACCCAAAATTTTATTTTTTCCCCTGGAAGGCAAACAAACAATTTTTTTTTTTGGGAAAATGTATGATTGAAAAATTTTGTAAATGTATTTGATTTTGTACAATAGTACTTGGAAATGCACATTATTCAGCTGTTTCAGGCTTAGAGGTTGGATTTAAATTTTTAATTGTAGTTCTGACACCCAATAATATACTACAACTACCTCAACACACATTTGCCATCGAGTCACTATTTCCATGTTGATTATTAAATTGTCCCTGAATATCCCTTTTATTATTGTTGGATTTAATTCATGAACGCATGTCCGTAGCAAATACACAGAGATCTCTGATGCGAGCGTACATTTTTAAGGTTGTTTTTTGCACATCTACGCTCAACATCCGGAGAACGCGTTTATGAATTAAATCCAATAAAATTATAGTTTTTATTTTCTCCATGGATATATCGAAATAATTCTTAATTTCTAATATTTTTTATCTTTTTGCAGTCCAAAAATTGCAGAGCTATATAGTTTATCATACATGTGGTACAGCCTGGTCGGTATTGTAGTAGTTATTGTCTTCGGACTATTATTCAGCTTCTTGACTGGCGCCACCAGGCCGCAGGATGTAGATCCACGATTATTATGTCCAATTGTTTCCAAGGTATTTTGCTGCTGTCCTGGGAGATGCAGGGGAATCAAATACTGCGGTGTATCTTATGAAAAGGTGAGACCTTATCAAATTTAAGAGCTTATTTCTCTGTCATGATGACGCTGAAAAGGAACTTAAATTTGCTTGAGATTTAATTGCTGGTTACCGTACACAAAGTGTAAAATATTTGCAAAATTAAAACAAAAAAACTTGTGTTATTCTGTAGTCTTGTAAAGATGCTAAGATAGTGAAATTATATCAGTTCGTTCGAACTCACAATTCGGATACGTATCTGAATTTGGATACCCAAGTATCAAAATTCTGATACCCGTATCAGAATTTGGATACCCACATATCAAAATTCTGATACCCGTATCAGAATTAGAATATTGAGGGGTATCCGAATTCTGATACGCCTGTTGTTGCGCAGGTAACAAATCGATGGTGCAAGCTGGCAAGTACATGTAGAAAATCTTTCTTGCATCTACGATAAATGTATCTGTGAAAATGTCATTTCCATCTGTGCAATTCCAGCGGAACAGCTTCGAAACATGTCCTGATCACAGAAAGCAAAATAATTTGGCCAAAACTTTGTGTTAGAATTAGATGACAGATGATGATAATGTTATTGACGTTTGTACATACCGCTATGGTGCGCGGCGAAGCTGAATATTCATTTCAGCTGATATCCCGTTTCAGTTGTTTTAATCCAAATTCAGATACAGGCATCAGAATTTTGATACGGGGTATCTAAATTCAGATACGTATCCGAATTGTGAGTTCCGCCGAACTGATATTCTCATAAAAATATCTGTTAACAGGAATTAACGAAACAAAGCACCTGTGACATTAAATAGTTAACAGCAGTTTTCAAGTAGTGGCGCGTGCCAAATTTGGCACTTTGACAAGTACTGATTGGTGCTTTGACTCTCTAAAAACAAAGAAGCACATTAGGAATACACTGAGAAATAGGCAAGTTTGGCAACTTCTCCTACAATGTTCTCATTTATGTTGTGCATTATAAGGACTAGTTGAGAAACCCAGGTTTACAGTATAATGAAGGGCAGGAGGGTACTTGGTTTTCGTAAGGATGTACCACTTAGAAATTTGAAAAGCCATCAATCCAAATACCAATTTTTAAAAAAAGGGGATCCATCCATATACCAAACCTCGAAAAAAAAAGTGTCAAATTTATATTAAAATAATCACAGTTTTTGACCAACTTTGAAAAAGGACGGATTGAATAACCAAGTAGCCTGATTTTGCTTCCCGAATTTGCAGCACGTCCCTAATAACCACTGTTGTCTAAAGCGGTCCCCAGGCTTTGAAACAACCTTAAAGCACAACCCAAGTTATTTGTATTTTTACCTATTTCAGAGTTTTAATCAGAAGAATGGAGACCCATATGGCAAGATTCCAACATCGGAAAGAGGGACTGAGGCAGCCGATGATACTTTTCTTTGAAATTGCATTTTGAATAACATTTTAGACATGTGAGTGTAAGAAAGTTGTATCTGCGATAGATTTGCATTGCACACTGTACAATGCACAATCTTGAGTCAGTACGTGGCTCTTGAAATGCTGAAAATCCAGTGAGGAGCCACTGACATATTGAGAGAATTGTTGCAGCGAATTTTGGGATTCTAGTGGTTAAGTGTTAAATAAATGTTACACATGGCAGCCATTGCAGATAAGACTTTCTTGCACTCACATGACGATTTGTAGTCCAAATTTTTATACTAGCTGTTTGCAAGATATACCAAAACACCAAAGAGGCCAGTCTACATACATGTGTACCAATGCAAAAGTGGTAATTTTTTTCTTGTGGAATTTGTCAAGCTTTTAATATATTTTTTGCATTTTAACTTTTACAGGTGCAATTCATGAATAACACCACGCCTCATTTATCTGTTTAGATGGATGACTAAAAAAATAATTGCACACTGAAAATTTCACTCGACTCTGATCACATTTATTCAGCCTTCTGAAAATCTACATATTCTATTGTGCTGTAATCTCTGTTGAGGCACCTGCGATAAATATGACTTTGCATGCTCTCTCATTTTTCTCAAGAATTCAAAAAACTTGTTAGAGAGGTTTTGGATTTGTTAATAGATATCAGTTATGGATATAAGATTAAATCTGAATTTTGATAAAGATGACCGGGAGGATGAGGCTATGGATCATGAATTGCCCCTTTAGGCCTTGTATCCATAGGCAGGCTGTTCCATTGTCCCAAATTGTCACGTGCAAACACAGGGAGCATCTGCCATACACTGATAGGGCCACTAAGCAAAACCAAGGTTTATTGTAAGTGTGGCGACAATGGAACACCGGATAAGGCCTAAAAAAATTGTTTGATTGGCGTAACATTGAAAAAAAATAGGGTAGGTAGGTCGGATTTTTATTATTATTTTTTTTTTTTTAAGTCTATGTTTAGCATCTTATATTTATTCCATTGTAACCTATTCATAAATATGGTCAGTTTTAATTTTTTTAAGGATTGTACCCCACCCACCCTAATTCCTGGATAGAGCTCAAAAGGACCGACTTCTTAAAGAGAGAATATGGACAATCACCACAATGTATTTATGCTCATTCTGTTTTTAGTTTAGTGATTTCAAACTCCTCTTTATTCATTGTTCAACTGTTACCCTCCCACTTTGTTTAAGAACTCAAGCTATATAACAGATCTTTTTTGTGTTCCATTTAAGAAGTCCCAGCTGCTGTGCCCAAATTTCCCAGTGTGTGATATTGATGGTGATGTTTGTATAAAAGTCATTATCAACTATGTGTACCAGTACTTTATGCTCTGTAATTATACCATATTGTTTTTAATTAGATTTTTAATCAGTGACACCATAATATTGTGTAGGTGACACCTGTAACAATTGCGGCTAGTTTGTGATGGACAAACACATATTCTTGTAAAATCAATCATCAGTACTGTAAAATGATTTAATTTAGCGACGACAAATTTTAGCGAATTTCATTTTATCAGCTATTTGGCTGGGATTTATTTTCACTAATTTAGAATATTTTACATTAGTTTCAATGGTAAATAAAATTTTAGCGAGGGATTTAATTTAGCGAATTTGCAGTCTAGCAAAATTAAATCCCTAGCGAAAATTAGTCCCTTTACAGTAATACACAAAATCCTGAACTCTTTATAAATGTACCAGAATTTTGCATTTTAAAGGAAGGTCTACTATGTCTGTAGATACTCCAAAATCTCGAATACATTTTCCCAGTTATTGTAATGCGTTGTACTTTTCATAAGGGGTATAAGATGTGACAAAATATTGCCTCTGATATGATAAAAATTTATTATATCATCTGCTCAGTGAATCTCTGTGTTGTTGTAAAGAACATGTTTTGGAGTAAAACATGGTGCGCACTATATCAGAATTTTAAATATATGTTTAAATGAAGTTTTATTATGCCGTCAAATCAATGCAATTATGTAATGGTATCAATATCAATGTTTTCCAATGAAATATGAACATATATAAAGAATATTTATATTTATTTTTGCTATTCTTGAATGAAAGTTCATAAAATTATGGGCTGGTGTAAGACTTGGTTATGTTTTAATAAGCTTTCAGCAAGTACGAAGCTCAATACCACAAAATCTTGCAAGTCCAAGCTGTAATAAGGAGCGCACCATTAGATTTCCAGGGGGAGCAGGAAGTTGGGTTCGGGTTTTTTTTTTGCGCCCCATTTGGGAGGAAATTTTTTCTGTGGAAATAACTGTTTTCTGCCTATTCCATGTTCAGGGGGGAATTTTTTACTTCTGCCTGTGGAGGGGGAATTTTCTTTTTTCAAAAAACTTCCTGCTCCCCCCTGGAAATCTTATGGTGCACCCCTTAGTTGTCTACATCGCAAGGTTGAGCAATGTTAGGACATACAGCTCTGTTCGTGAACCTGTAATGCACATACTGTAAATGGGGATTCTTTCGCCAGCAGAATTTTTCACGAAACGCGACAATCATAACATTTCGGAGTGTGTTAAAATTAACATTTTTAAGTTTCATTATATTGACCTACATACAAAATGAACAAATTCGCAAGATGTTATATTCGCAGTTAGATGATTATTCAGGAAATTTGCACAAATTAAACCTTCACAAAAATCCGGAGTTAACGGAGCCCGTATATTGGTATATTGCTACATGTAAAACAAACTGATTCGTCATATGCGTAGCAAAGTACCGATTGTTTACAGTACTATAAACATGGTAAATGAACGGACAGTCACGTAAAGCCGTTGGTTCCCTGTACGAATAGACTCTTTCATGGGGTATTCATGTTATGCAAATACTTGTATCATTGATTGATTGATTGATTGATTGAATTAAGATTTATACTACTACTTTTATTATATGATTCATTTGTCTGTTTTAAATAACTGGAATTATTTTTAGACCACAAAAATGGTTTAGTCCGGGACTAGTCCCTGACTAAACCAATTTTTTGTTCATCTGGGAAAATATGCCAATGTTCCAAAACAGAAACATGGTCAAATTATAGAAATTTCATTATAAATCTTTATGCAAGAACATAAAGTATTACAAGATTCCAAAAAATGTACTATTTTTAAGAAATCAAATTTGATGTTAGAAAAACTTTATTAAATATTTATGGACATGTTAATATTTTACATTTACCTTTTTATATTGTTATTATCTTTTCATCAGGGATAATAAAATAGATTGTTGCTAAACAAATCAATCTCTATTTTTATATGAAAAATATAACAGGTATTTTTACATATTTAAAGAGAAAATGGATATGTTAAATGTTGGCAGTTAAAGGAGCTTGGTCCGATTTTTCAAATTTTAGTTTTCAATGTCATGTGAAAGATGGCCACTCAAGCGCTCTATATTTCAAATTTCAGCTGAATCAGTCAAACCGTTTTCATTTTATGGGCAAATTTGTATTTCAGAGCCGCCTATACGTTACTATGTAAAATTAATTATGGTTACCATAATTACATTGTAGACACATTTTCATATCAGTTCGGCGGAACTCACAATTCGGATACGTATCCGAATTCGGATATGGGTTTACATCCGGGTACTTAAGACTATCATTATTCGGATACGTATCCGAATTCGGATATGGGGCTACATCAGGTATAGCGGCGAGCTCAACAATACGAATAGGCGCGTTATGAGTGAAATGAGACAAACATATATCTTTTATGAAGATGAGTCTTTTATTATGATGGTGATTTAATGTTATTTGTGTTGTTATAAATTAATAGGTTTACATTACAGATTTTAATAAAAATAGCGTCTGGCTCGAAAAAGCGGGACGCTGGCGGGACAAATACGATATTTTACTACTTTTACTGTCCCAAGATTTCTGTCCCGTAAATTGTTGTTCAAAACAAGCAAATTTTAACACACTCGCACCCGTCTGGCTCGAAAAAGCGGGACAAATACGATATTTTACTACTTTTACTGTCCCAAGATTTCTGTCCCGTAAATTGTTGTTCAAAACAAGCAAATTTTAACACAAATATAAAGGTTTTATATCGATTTTTGGCTGGAAATAGCAAAATGATGATAACGGGCATGATTGATACCAAACCAAATCAATAGGCCTACATGTGATACACGGGTTTTAAGGTTGTTTCAAATCATGATGCCCTCTGTTCGGTTGGTATGCTGTGGTTATTCATTGTTGACATAAATCTGAAGGATAAAAAAGAAGAGCCTACATCTATTTTGGACCTTTCGAGTATTTGATGATTTGACTTTTACAAGATATTATTATTATAGGCCTATACTATAAGGTCGTTTCACGAAAGGTCATTATAGATCGAATATACCTCCCGAAGTGGTACAAAAACTGCAAAGCAATATCATTTCAAGTGGGAATTTGTTTTGTGGTTTGTGGTGTATCCATGTTGGAGTGTTTTCTAGCGTAGAATTTAACCCATGACCTTTTGTGAAACTGCTTATAAGTGTAACAACATCATTTGAACTCTTTCTCCAAATGAAACATGCCTATGGTTCTTACCTTGTCATTATTTTTTGTTTCATTTCTGTCTTATTTCCCATTTAATGATTTACAAATGAAACGGGTCGAAATACAATTTCGCAATGGGAAATTCCCTATTCACCACTCGTAGAGTTCTAGATGATGCCTGAATTATAGTAGGTAACGGCCAAAGCGAGGCTTCAGCCATGTCATCATATCCATGTGCATGGCAAAGAAGAGGGTAGCACAGTCCCAGTAGCGGTAGGCCTATATTTAAAAGTCAATAACATTATCATCATTTGTTATCTAACAACGTTTTTACCAAATTGTGTTGCTTCCTGTGACCCGAACGTGTTTCTAAGCTGTTCAATGGAATTTGCACAGATAGAAATGACATTTTCACAGATAGATTTATCGTGGATGCAAGAAAGATTATCTCCATGTACTTACCGGCTTGCGCCATCGATTTGTTACCTGCGCCAAGGACAATATGCGTCAGGCGTATCAGAATTCACATACCCTCCATATCCCAATTGTGATACGGGTATCTGGATTATGATATGGGGGTATCCAAATTCGGATCGGAATTGTGAGTTCCGCCGAACTGATATATATCTCCAAAACCGAACATAACTCAGCCATGAAATTTCACATGGGTTATGAGAAAAATATGAGAAACATTCTGGTACCAAAATCTCAAAAAGTTTGAAAAAAAGTTGAGGCAATCGGACCAAGCTCCTTTAAGTTCAGTCTTGTTCGGTGTATTATTTTGTATTAGTAAGGGGAAAAAAGGAGATGGGATATTAAAACTAATTAAATCACCAAGCTGAAACAAACAATTGAAAAATTTAATTTCTTAAAAATGTATACAATTATGATCTAGGAATCTGATCAGAAATCTTACAGGAACTGTCTGTACTCTATTTATTTAGACACTGGATCTTCCTTTATCTAAAATATGCAACAGGTCCCAACTGAATGTTTGAATTTTATATCATTGTGAAAGTGTAGCCTGAATAACTCTTAATGGTAATTTTTATGATGATTTTGTTAATACTTGAAAATTATGAAAACAAATTATCAATTTTTGAACAATGAATCATGCTCATTTATTTCTGCTCAAATGTGTTTGCTTCCCCCTCTTTTTTTTTCTTCTTTTTTTTGGGGGGAGGGGGTGCCTAAATATCTGTGTGAAGGATTGTGCAGGAAAGGCTGGGATAAATGTGGTATGACATTTTGTGCTTTTGTTTACCGTATGTCGGTTTTACATTTTCTTCTTGTGTTTGAGCTCAGTTGCTAAATTATGCCAATTATGTTGTGTCATATCATACTCCAACAATCCAATATTTTGCTTCAGTCATGCAAAGCAGGAAAAAAACAATATTTTAATGGTTAAATGAACTATAATGATAAGACACAATTATGGATGTCCAAGCAGAAAAGCTGTACTTCAAAAAGACAGCTAACCAACTGAGCTACAAACTAACAAGAGTGTGTTAAAACCAGCAATATATGCATGCAACCCAAACCCATTCCATTTGCCCCTGTGTGTATTAGGCAAAAGAGAAACAAGTTTGTTTCATGTTGTACGTGTGCATTTACCAAAAATGAATGCATTCATTTTTTTTTGATAGTTTTTTTTCATTTGAGCATGTATAGGCTTTTAAATATGCCTATTAAATTTGTACTTTGCAAGATTCATCCAAGTTATTTTTTGTTGGTGTTGGGGAATAACATGAAAACCTAGGCATCAATATAAAAGTTTTAAAAATTGTTGAAAAATGCATTTACCGTATGTGTAATGACCTACAACGTGAAACAAACTTGTTTATTTTTACACCTTACAAATAATTAAACTGCCATCAATGGGAGAAATTCTCACTGTTGATATGTACTCGCCACCTAAAAAATCTGAGGCAGGCATGATTCACTCTGCATAATTTGTACTTTAAAATATCATTGAGGTGGACCCTTTCAAAGAACATAAAGAGTTAGCCAAAACAATATGAGTGGTGCTCTGGCAAAATGAGTGGAAAGTCGCGATTGAAGATTTTGAATAAATGGCTGCTAAAGTAAAAATGTGATGCAAAGATCAAATTTTGTTTTTTGACATAAAATGCATTAATTCATTAGTGTTAAACTAAACCTCACGTTTTGAAGGTCAATTATGCCAGGAAGTGCAATTGAATACGCTAGAATAAGAACATCCCAACTCCATAGCTGCCTTCTGTTCATCATATGTTATACAATATAAATGCATACAAGTTTCTGAAAATGCTTTCACATGTCATATTTGACCTTGTTGTTGACTTTTTTAGACATTGTTAGATAATTGTTACTGTACATAATTGCTATATTAAACAGTCATAATAAGAACATCCCAACTCCATGAGCTCCTCTCTGCAACTTTATGCTAGGAAAATTATCTAACAATGTCTACAAAGTCAAATGTGAGACTATGATTGGGATAAAGACATGAAAATGCTTTCTAGTGATTTGAAAGCATTTTTCGAGATTTATATGCATTTATATTTTACATAATTTAACAGAAGGCAGCACATGGAGTTGGGATGTTCTTATTCTAGCGTATTCAATCATTCACGGGTAATTGATCGTGATTTGCTATCATTCACTAAAGTAATCAGTAACTTTAGAATCGATTTGCGACAAAGTTTTACTGCCAAATTTTGAGTGGACTGCCTTGAATTTCGATCTGCAAGATTTTACAAAGAAAGTATGACATATATATCATTCGAAAGCTGAGATTATAAAAATCAAAATATGTCATCAAATCAATTTTGAAAATCGTGACTTTCCGCTCATTTTGCCAGAGCTTCTTAGTCCCTAGATTGGGTTACAAAATTTTCATTCTAACTGAATGTAATTGACGTTGGTATCAAGTATTCAGATTTTTAAAGCCGGTAGTATGTATGCTTTGTCAAGGCCAGTTCACTTGCCTAAAATGAATTTTAAAGAATGAAGAAACATGGTTCTGCTTTATTTGCATGCTCATAAAATAGTTGTATTGTATTGTAAATGCATCATTTTATACGCAAGGGAAGTAGTGACGTCATAATTTATGTAAATCACCCAACACCTGTGCGTTTTGGTTCCAAACAAAGAGGGTGGACAGTTTTACCACACGTTAAGTCTATGGGAAAAAAGTCAAGACTCCTATTTGGTACCATAACATTCGTCTAAAACAAAAATAAGGGAAAACATGCCGACCTGTTATGTAAAGGTTGTGATCACAAGCCAGGATGGGACCCCTACCGTTATTTTCTTTTTCCAGCCGAGAAAAATCAAGTCTGATTTGTATGTTTACATACGCCCAATTCTGTTAATACGTATGATCAGTGGAACCACTTAGGACATGATATCACATTTGTTTGGAACCAGATCGCACGTGTTGGGCTAATTATCATAAATGTGACGTCACTACTTCCCCGGCATGTTGTGAAGTGGCATAGCCAGATTTTGATAACTATTGATGTGAGAGAAATAAAAGTCAATTGAGAGAAGTCCATTGTTTCCTATCTTATTTCATGGCTGGCATTTTGAAATGATTCAACAGTGTGATTTGAGCATGAGCTTATCTATAAGAAGTATTTGTGGTGGGCTACTCTGGCAAACTGACAGGAAAGTCGCAAATCTACATTTTGAATAAATGGCATCTAAAAGTTAAAATATGGTGAAAAAGTCAAATTTTGTTTTTTGACATAAAACACCTTTATGCATAAGTGTTTATTTATACTTTAAGTTTTGAAGTCAACTTTGCCGACAAGTGCAATTATCTACATTGTAAGGTTAATTGATTGCATGTTGCTATTACACTGTATACACTGTAGTAATCAGTATCTTTGAAATCGATTTGCAGCTAATTTTTATTCCAATATATTCAGTGGACTGCTTTGGATTTCAATCTCTAAATGACGAATGGAGAATAATTCAAAAACTGAGATTATAGAAAATGCAAATATGCCATAAACTCAATTTTTAAAATTTGCGACCTTCCTCTTATTTTGCAGAGCACCCTTCATTTAGTTTCTTAGGCTGAGATCACATAGAACTATATAGCTATAGACCATATTGATAATTGACATACTCCCGCCGTTGATGGGGTAAATCCACAGAATCGGACGGGGAACGGAACTCAGAGCGAGAGCAAGTAGTGTGTTTATCATACTTGGCCTCGTTCTTTTTTTTCTGTGATGGCATATCTCACGATAGAGGGTACCATTTATCCCATTTTTGCATGAAAAATGAGATTTGCAGTGATTTGAAGTATAAAACTTCGTCAGTTTCCCATATATTGTTGAATTTGTAAGTTATATAGATTAGGTATATCAACAAAACTAACCATTTAAACCAAATTTCCAGAATATCTCAAGTATATTTTTGTTTTTACAAACAAAATAGTGTTTTTCAGGCGAATGTTATGTTTGATGGACAAAAATGGGAATTGGTGTCCATCAAACAATGTAACATTAGCATGTTAGAATGTCTCATAACTTGAAAACCATAAAATGTTTTTGGTTCAAATTTTGCCAACTTCAGTCTCCTACAAATATGGTAATTTTAAACAACAAAACATGTCAAATGTAAATGTCGAAGAAAAAATATATAGAAAAATGTGTTTTCCATAGCTTTCTATGGTATTGGTGCATTCTCTCTTGAAATATGCCTTATACTATCCACGATATGCTTATAACAGAATCATGGAAAGCGTGCATGTTAGCGGAAATTTCAAGTTTATTTTCACAAAATTATTTTGTTTTTCTTTGGAGTACATAATGCAGCACCTTCATATGACTAGTTGAAATGTGCTTTCTAAGATGTAGACAATTTGCAATACGAAATGGTCAAATGTGATGGCTCACCTCGAAATGGGGGACTTCGCAGATGATATCAATTTTGATATTTTCATTTCATCTGTTGCAGCATTTTCTAAGCTATAAAATGACACCTTGCTTGTTAAAATTAGAGGCGATCAAATTTTACAACAGTAAATCTGCTGGAAATTCTTCTTATTTTATTTTAATTTTTGCTGCCAATTTTCACCTGTTTCTTGAAAAGTGTTCTGGTGCAAAGTCCCCCCTTTCGGGGCGAGTCATCACAAATTATCAGGGTATGATAAAATGCTTATTACGATGATCTTCATTAGGCCAAAAAAAAAATATTGTTTGTTTGCCCTCCAGTGGAAAAATTAAAATTTTGGGTCGGTTGGTCGGTTAAT
>JXSR01S006668.1:33875-47664 GCA_000969725.1 Ophiothrix spiculata
TGAGCTTCAATGCATTGTAATGCATACATACTTGGTAGGTTGCATCCGCACTGTTGCATCCTCGCACCCCCACACAGCGCTATTTGAATGCAATTATTTCAAAAAGTAAAGAATAATTGAAGATGAAACAATGGGGACTTATAGCCTGATAAATTGTCAAGGTTATGGTCCATAAACCAAATCAATTGACCACACCTATCTAAAATTATGGTAAAAATACTCCGGATTTTTACCTAAAACTGTAACGCCTCCACCCATTTACTATACCTCAATTACTGACATGAGGCCTTCAATACTTCTATACAGCTGGTGGCAGTTCAGACAACTTGATTCAACCAACCAAATCAACCCCATCATCATGTGCATGTAATTGGATGATTGCAGTTATTGTTGTGTGTATAATTGTGATTATCTGTATGGTTATATTTGGTGTGTGGTACCACAGATGTAGAAATGGAAAAGGAAGCGACAGGTAATAAGAAGCTGCCAATGGTCTCAGAACCATTTATTGTTAAGAAAAAAATGTGCAACAAGTTGCCATTTTTGCAAAAATTTTAAGATTTTTTAACAATTTGTAGCTGAAGTTAGCCGATTTGACAGATTTTTTTCGCACGCTACGCGCGCATTACAAAAAAATCATAATTTTCCTCCGACTATTTTTGCTCAAAAAAAAAAAAATTTATCAAAAAAAATTGGCCGTCCCTCCTAAAATTTTAACCTTCCGCCGACTATTATTACAAGGACTCAGGTTTTGTTCATTATATGTATCATAAATTTAAATTGAAGTGATAAACTTAAACTTTTATAATTAAGACAATGTTACATATACACACATATGTTAACAGATTTTACAGACTTACACAATGATGACACAATTTGAGATGGTAATGTAAGTTTGATGATTGACCGAGATCCTCAAATCTGTTGATGTCCATTTAGCATAACATTAATGTCTGGAAGGCCCTTTATCATGTTTAGAAAGGAATTAACTATACATGAGCTGAATTTATGGGGTGGTAGTGAGGAATGTATTTAGTTACTTCAAATGTATTACTGGTACGGTACTCTTTCTTCTAGGTCCATATCCAAGTGATAAAGTATTGAAAAGACAAAATTGTTCAATTATAAAATGAGTGGATTATGTCCTTGTCATCTGTATACAAAGCATCACACCAGAAATGAACACGAAATATCAGAAGTTTCTGGTTTTTATTGATATTACAGGTCCAGTGCTGAGCCTCATACAAATGCAGCATTTTCAAAGGGGATTCTTCCAGAAGGTAATGGTAAGTGTTGATAAAAATATTCTTTGTGGTTTATGATGCTTATACATAATTCAGCTGCGTAGGGCAAAACAACAAGAGTTTTTTTGCCATTATAATGATAGCTTTGGCAACATAGACAGCTCACCTTTTGAAGTGATACGCTGCATGCAACACTTGACTTCACTGATATTATTTTCCTGATGGCTGATAAAGGCACCCTTTTATCTTCCAGACTGAAGAACTCCTTAAAACTTGAACTGTTCGACTTGAGCAAAGGATTTAGATCAAGATCATTATCTTAAACTTTTTTCCGCAGCTATCTGTTGTGAGATTTCAGATGCGTGTGTGTGTGTGTGGGAGAGGGTGCTTCAAAACATAGGTTTGTTATGCTTATCCAACAAATGCTGATACATAATCTTGAGATTAAGTTAATTTTCACAGATGATTGTATAGCCTACATATTATGAGCGGTTTATATATATTTTTAATTGATTTTTAAGAATTAGTTCTGGTATTTTTATGTTTCATAGTAAAATTTGCAAACAGTGCCTACGCAGATGCAAATGCAGGATTGGTGCCGGCTGTGCAATCTAACAAACCAGATGAGTACCAAGACCTAAAAGGTCTCTCTAAACAAGAGCCTTACCAAGATCTCAAGAAGAAAGTTGATCCCAACAGCTACGATGAAAATTACATAGACCCCGATGCAGTAAAAGAGATAAGAAAAGCAACTGCTCCTCCTAAAAACGATGATGAATACACATATGTGGATTCTGAGATGCAAAATGCTCCAACCTCCATCAATAAAAATGGTAAAACAACCTCTGATGACAATCCAGAATATTTCACCATCGAGAAACCGTCCACAGATACTGGTCCAGAATATTTTCAATTGGAGAAAGACATCAGTAACCAGGATGGCAACCAAGAAAATGCAAATCCAGCTGCTGCTGATGGAAATCCTGACGAATATGACCTACTGGGCCCAAGATCAGGCAAGCCTCGTAGCAAAGATCAAGAGAAGGCTGGAGATAGTGATACATATCAGCATTTGAAATCAAATGGCTCTCCCAGCAAAGGTAATGATGATGCGTATCAGCACTTGCAACGTGATATGGTGTAAAAAGCAATGACGTGTTGTTTTACATGTCTGCCTGGATTGATCATTTTTGGCAATTGATTTTTATTGGTCAAATATATGCATCTGTCAGTAAGCTTTTCATGAACACCAACAATCAAACACCCTGCATGTGCTAGAAATGCATAACTATGTGCGAGTTCTCTTACACAGTAGAGAATTTACTCGGTCATTAATTCGGGAAAAAAAACACCAAAACATAATTTAATGCTTTCAAATCAATCTTGATAGTTTAGACAAAAAGTGAAACAAAATTGATTACTGATAAGATAACTTCATTGGCAGGGAGTGGCTATTACCAATGTTTATCACAACAAACTGTGGACTGATGTAATGAAATTTAAAGTATGCCTTTACTAAGATTCCAATCATACTTTCTTGGGCCTTTTTGGTTTACAAAATGCCCCCTAATTGTTTCATTTCCCTCTGGTTTGCACCTACATCCACAATTCTTTTAGTCCAGGCACACCCAATTGTGCACTAAAGGAAGCTCTAAAATTAAGAAAACCAGACTCTTAACTTTATTGAGGTACAGATTTAATCATTTCTGGTTTTGTACCTTGTCCTATGTACATATTCTATTGAAAAAATAAAATCATATTGTACAAAAGTTGTCACAAGTTGCACTAAATTATCATATAATAAATAATACTGTTCTCACATATGTGTGACCTGTCACACCGAATGCACCTTGGCCCCCCCCCCCCAAAAAAAAATGAGATATTGAATCAAGTGGAAAGCGTATTTACTCTAGAACTTGACAAGTTCCTTAGCACCAATCATTCCTGTGACCAAAATTATTCTATAACCTACCTTGTTTAGTGACCAAGCAGTGAGCATATGCCACAAAGTGGCACACACGAGCCATTCAAGCTGAGCAGTCAGGCGAACTACTGGGCTAGGCTAGTGGAATTTGCTCAGTGTTGGTCAGTGGAAAATAGATGATGGCTCAGGCAAAGCTAGTTTAGTCCTCTTTGATAATGATACAAAACATTTGTTTTGGTTGCAAAATTAACATGATTATTATTTTATAGACTTTGGTACTACTTCAAAAAAAAAATGGGCATTTCTGATTGTCTGTTTCAAATAAATTCAGCAGGGATGGTCTACAGATAACTTTTTTCAAATGTCAAAATAGACAAATTGCTAATTCAAATTTTGAGTTGGAAGTTTTTAAATATTATGTGCTTAGGTGTCTGTCCAATCGACATTTAAGCAAGAAATGAATCTGCCATGGTCAAAAAACAGTTCATGTTTCTAATACAGTTTCCTACTAAATGAATTATTTCATTTAAAATATATACTTCAACTCCCTAAATCTTCTCAAAATTAACCTCCCAACCATTTTTCACTTACTTTTACCCAGTCATTATCCCAAATTCGACTTTGTTACAAGCTTGTACCTTTTAACATGGGGAGGGTTAACGATATACATTATGTATGTCTGAAAAAATATGACATCGGCAATCAGTCAATCAATCAATTATACACTGTACTTGCATGACATGCATACCCAATGAAGGAGTCTATTCGTACAGGGGACAAACGGCTTAACGTGACTTCCGAACCAATAATGATAAGTGTACTGCCATTTGTTGTCTGAAGAATTGGCAAACATTGTAATAAGAAAATCTGAGCAACTTTTTGTTCCATATGGTTTTTAAAACCTATTTTAGGTTGTGCGTGGCATTCAGCACTTAAAAAAAATGAATGTAAATGTAAATAGGTAATACATAAATTATTTTACACAGAATAAATATTGATTAGAAGTTGTAACTTACTTTATTAATGAATTCAAGATCGCATTGTCCTTTACTTGTAAATTATCATTGCATCAAATTTAATTCTTGAGAAACATTGAATGATTTGCCATTTGCACATGAAGACGATATGTTGACAAACACTTAACATATTAAAGTTCTCTTTGTCTGTAAATTATGTCAACAACAACAAATGTTTAGTGAAATGATTTTGTTCAGATCAATGATGAGACCAAGTTAACTTCATTGGCAAAACAAGAGATGATTATATATCGTAGAGGACATGCAATGCATTATCATGATTCAACAGTACCGTGTTCATATGATCGAGTTTGCACCTTCTTTCTTGGTTACTTACAAAACTAGTTACAATTAAGGATTGTAATCTCACGATACTCGGTCAGTGGCATATTTGATGAAGTCTGCCATGTAGAGTATTTATGATGAACAATTATGTTCCAACAGACACTATACTCTATAAACCTTTGAAGTATGCAACAAGCAATCAGACTCTGTTACAAGATCCAGAGCATATCCCTTGTATACTACAACATTGGGAACTGGTGGTTTTGTTTTGTGTAAGAGACTAGAAATGATTGATTAAGGCCAAATCACTTTGTATTAATATATTTTTACATGAATTCGTCATAATTTTGGTATTATTATGGGCTAATTTTTTGCTAACACATTGACAAACATTGTAAATAAATTCATTTGAATATTCGGCAAGATTTGGTACGTTGTTATGATTCGAGAAATACAGACTAATTTACTTCCTCGTATGGTCATATTGGTATTTGTGCGTTAATCGGCTACTTGTTGCATACTTCAAGATTTACAGAGTATAGTCCACATGAGTCATGCAGTACCGCCTCCTCACCTTACTTCCACAACAAGTTCAAATTCTGGATCTCGATCAGTTGCATCGCACTAGAGTTATAAATTCTTTTAATCTAATGACACAATCAGTCATTAGAAGAACTGGCTCAATTAATCAAGCCTTGTGGAGTAAGAACATGTCATTATGATCCAAGAGTATTTGTATCATCTTTCTCACTTACTTACACATCAAGTCCAAGTTCTTATGAATTCTCAACACTTAAGAAGTGGTATAAATGGCTGTTATCATGATCCAGCAGTAGCTTGTTCAGATGAGTTTTTATCTTCTTGTTCATTTTCATATGCTTGTACTACTAGTTCCAATTTTCCTGTCTGGCTTGAGTCGTGCTGAATGTAACTCTGAGATACAAATTAAAGTGAAACAAAATATAACATTATAGTATGTATGGTGTATTATATAATATTGTATGGTAATAGGCCTGTCATTTTGTCAATATAATCATGGCATACACAACTTGTATATAACATGTTGGTGAAAAAGATTCTTATACACTGCAGGAATCAAAAGGGTGCAAATATAGATCTTAAAAAGTGAAGATAAGTAACTATAGTTGTTTCAAATAATTTTCGGACATAAATATTCAGAACCTTCAAATACGCAACGTTTTCCATTCGCCGGCGATATCGCAATAAATGACTGGAAACATTGTTGCGTACTTCCCAGTATCCTGTGCTTGTCACAGCTTGTGGATGCATGCTGCTGCATTCAAATTGTCAGTTTGTGTCCAAATTTATTTGAAACAATAATAGTCTATTTGAAATTTTGATTTGAGTTACGAAATTGCATCCCCGCCTTGACCGATTCTATAAAAATGTGCAATAATGTAACACTGCATCCTGGTTGCAGGCAAAAAGTATTGGACCAACTCAAATCCAATTTTTTTCTTGGCCGAATTGAAATTAATGAATAAGCAACATGAATCATAACAGTGACAGTTCAAGCAGTGTAAGGAGAAATACATAATTACTTGTAAAAAACCTATTTATATATGTCCTCATACACAGAATGTAATCAGAGTATAATTGGCTAGGGACACCATTGTTCCTTTGTAAAGAAAACATTGATAAATCTAAGATATTCAAAATACGACAAATATTTTGAATTGTACCCAGAATTGTATCTATATGTATTTTTAAATCACACATTTAAACTTATTTTGTAAGCTGT
The DNA here is from genome assembly GCA_000969725.1 of Ophiothrix spiculata. Lineage (NCBI taxonomy): Eukaryota > Metazoa > Echinodermata > Ophiuroidea > Amphilepidida > Ophiotrichidae > Ophiothrix > Ophiothrix spiculata. The sequence continues at coordinate 40,107 of JXSR01S006668.1, forward strand.
TTTGAAAGTAATTAAATTAAATAAACTGGAGAATGGAATTCTGTATGTTGTATACTTCCAAGTCTTATGCAGTGAGTCCTCGTCATAAGTAATCATGTGAGCTACACCTAACATGAGTGCAACAAAGTCGTACCTGCAATGGATGCCATATACTTTAAAGGAGCTTGGTCCTATTTTGCAAAATTGAGTTTTCAGTGTCATATGAAAGATGACCAATAGAGAAGTTTAAGTTTTAAATTTCAGCTAAATCGGTCAAACCGTTTTGACTTTATGGGCAATTTTGTATTTTAGAGCTGCCTATACATTACTCAGCTTACTGTGTAAAATTAGTTATAGTTACCATAAGTAGACACATTTTCGTTTGCATCTCCGAAACGGAAAATAACTCAGCGGAGAAATTTCACATGGGTTATGAGAAAAATATGAAGCAATATTTTGGTAACAAAATCTCAAAAAGTTTGAAAAAAAGTTGAAGCAATCGGACCATGCTCCTTTAAGCTGAATTCAAATGAAAATGCAATGCGTTGCGTTTCCAATAATTTTCACGGCACCGCACCGGCACCGCAAATGAATTCACACTCAAAACGCAAATGGACTGCGGCAGCCAACAACATGAAAACGCAATGAGAGTTGAGCTTTCCTCAACTCGGTTTGCGGTGCTGCATTCGGTGTTGCGTTTTGATATCGATTGATCGGAACTCCTCAAATCTTTTACTGCACATGCGCGGTGCGTCATTCGTTTGCGTCGAGTCTGAATTCAGCTTCATTCATCTAACACCTTGTTGCTCAAATGTAAAACAATTTCTTGAGTCACTGACCCAAGACTGGACATTTTACAGTATACATGCATTCCAAATTTAGGAAAAATGACAGTTTAAAGGAGCTTGGTCCGATTTTTTAAAAGTAAATTTTAATGTCATATGAAAGATGACAACTCAAAATATTTAAGTTTCAAATTTCAGCTCAATCGGTCAAACCGTTTTGATTTTATGGGCAATTTTGTATTTCAGAGCCGCCTATACGTTACTGTGTAAAATCAATTATGCTTACCATAATTAGACCATTTATAACCCAATTTTCATACATCTCCAAAACCTAACATAATTCAACATTTTGGTACCAAAATCTCAAAAACAAAAATGATAAACATGCTCCTTTAATTGCACTTGTGACTTTCTCGCATTCACATTACAAAGTAATGAAATAAAAATCATGAAATGGGTGGTGGTACATATTCCAAGATTGAAGGTAATTAGCTGTGAAGTTTTTATTAATCCTTTGAACCCTGGCCATTCCATGTGTATCTATACTGCTGACCCGGGCCAACCTGAAAGTTCAAATATACAATATAACCCCTAAACTTCATTGATTTTGATTTCCCTTGCTTTACTTTTTCATTTTACAGTAGTCTGAATTGTTCCAATAACCACCATTCACAAAAGAATACTAGTATTAATGTCGACCGACATATTCAACATTTATGTTGTAGTCTATGGGCGAAGCCACATTTGCTGAAAATTGTAATCACATTTACGAAAACATGAGCAATTTTTCACCTCTGTCGAATAAGTAAGAGCATAATGACCCATCAACCTTGGGTTCAAAGCGTCATTGATATCTTCCGATATAAATAAGACCATTGGAAATTGTAACTACCCATGCCTGTTAACAGACACATCAAGTTTCTGACACATGACTTAAAAACAATAATGGCTCGTCGGGTTCAAAGGGTTAACACGATGTATAGTTCAACATTCATTAATCAAGTTGAATAAAGTAATAACATATCAATAAAAAACAACAGAGCTTGTCCTTTATCTTATCCTACCTTAGGCCACAAACTTATTGAACACCCCATAAATTTGAACTTCTATCTTAATTAGGCCAAAAACTTATTGAACATACTTGGACATATGATGGTACAGAACCTTACTTTAAACCCTGGTCACATAAGCCGCAACACCAGTATGACATCGGTATGACACCGGTGAATGCTTGTGATGCCCGGTCAGACTTCAGTCGGAGGGCGGTGGTTATGTGACCATAACTGAAGACATCGTATACAAGCCGCAAGGTTTTAACGCCGAATTAAAATCTTGCGGCATGCTTCCGGCGTCTCTACAGCTCACAGACACCGTCCGGACACCGGTCGGTGTCTGCTGGTATGACGCCGTAAACACATCGTAACCTCGCCGCAAGGTTATGTGACCAGGGTATCCCTCAGGATATGGGAGCCATGCAGTCCAATTATAATTTCTGTTATTGTTTTGCCCATGATATACTTTCAAGATGCAGCTAGCGTCTGGTTTGTTAGATGCTACGAAGATGCTTACAAGATGCTAGCAAGTTAAAATATTTTCAACTTTGGGCACGGTTTGGGCACATACAAAAGGGCTTGACGCAAGAGCACCGTTCGAAATTCTGGTTGTCCGGTTGCCCGGGACAACCAAATCTAGCGCCGGACAACCTAAATTAATGCTGTGGTTGTCCGGCGGACAACCATAATTTTTTCAAAGTCAAATAAACATACTTCTTAGTATGTTTATTTCAAAACTGGAACCTTCGATAAAATTGCAAAATTTTCGAGCATTTTTCTACAATTCCCTGATCGCCACAAAAAATATCAATTTGCTGTTGAAAAAAATTAGAAGTAGGTGTCTCGAGACTTTTTTCCGTCGGACAACCATGTTTTTTCCCTTAATTCGAACACTGCGCAAGAGCCATGACGGATAGCATTTTGAGTCATGACACAAAAATATTAGGGGAAACGCATTTATACTTTCTTTGAAGTATACTTTCTTTGAAGTAGTGTTTATAATGATAGAGGCGCTGGAGCAATTTTTCAGCGTCATTCAATACACTTTACTACATCTGTCTTTGAATCATGACTCAATATTTTTCTGCATCATGATGCAAGACAATTGCGTCAAGCCCTTTCGTATGACTCAAAAGCTTTCTTTATGAATTGGGAACCGTGCCTTAACGTCTTCAATTACGTCTAGCTAGAAGCTGCGTCATGTGAGCGCAAGAAAGTCGTATCTGCAATGGCTGCCTTATGTTATATTTATTAAACACCTTATCACTATAATGTGAAAAATCACTCAAACTTTCTCTCCCATATGTCAGTGGCTCTTGAAATGATTCTTCAGGTGACACAGTCACCTGAAGAATCATTTCAAGAACCACTGACCCAAGACTGGACATTCCACAGTGTGCCATTCAAACGGCAGCTATTGCAGATACAGACTTTTCTTGCACTCATATGACAAAGTATATCATGGGCATTAGGCAGGTACATGTATGGCACATGTTTCATTGATGAGACAGGAAAGTTTGTCTGTTGCCTGTTTTCTTGTCACTTCAGTCTTCATATTCTGTTGGACGCAGTTGTTGAATTTGGCGTACTCATTCCTTGTTACTGGCGTGAAACTTACTGTGCGGTGTCTATGGGGAGAACCAATATTTCCAACATATTTTATGTTTCTGCTCTGATTCATTATTATTTTCTTACAATAAAGTTGGAAGACACATTTATACACAAAATATCAAAGAAAGGGATTGATACAAAAATTAATTAAGCTGCAAAGATCAATTTTGTTGACTTTGTCATTCACCTCCAATGCAATGTTTCACGCCAGGGAGTAACATGGAACAGTCTCAATTGACCAATCAGACGACATGATTCTAATCTGTGACATCAGTGCGTCCAACAAATTACTTATACGAGTACATTGTTTACACAACATTCCATTGTATTTCAAAGCTTTCAGTGAAAGCATTCCATTGTATTTCAAACATTTCACTGCCATAAATCCAATGACTTTTACTGTCTTTCACAAGGAAAATGTGCAGGTAGGTAGGTCACTTAACCCTGTTCACTGCAAATAAAACTCTCTCTTATGTGGTTGTAGTTACAGTAAACTGGTTGTACTTACTGTAAACTGGGATGACTTTGAATAAAACTTTGACAAGGTTGTTCAAAAAACACACATCTCACGTACCTGATGGTATGTAAAGGATTTTGATCATCTCTGGTTAATAGTTACAATCCCACAAAACCACGATCAGGTGAGATGAATTGTTCACGAACCATCCTCCCGGCATTCAAAGTCACCCTAGTTTACGGTACAATATTTATTTCTCACCTTGATTAATTCAAGTCCTTGCAATTCCTTTTCACTGGTTTCTTTGGCCGATTTCAGTTGTGGGTGCATCATATGGTGGAGCGTTATCAGATCTTCTGCATCAGATAGCCTTGAAATAGAAAACCATTAAAATCAGTGCTAAATGAGTAAAAAGTGATGAAAAAAAGTACTCGTTTAGAAACACATAAAATATTCTGCTTATTTGATTGGGTGAAACTAAATTACATGACATTAACATAAAACGTACCCTGATTTCTTTCAAAATTACTTCATTAATGATGTCAGGAACTATATATTTCCTGCCCTACACACTGGAGACTGTGAGATTTCTATTCTTTTGTGTTGGGCAATAGTACTGTCGACAGTCAAATGTATTACACCCCTGCTCCCATGATCAGTAAACAAGTAGAACTTGGGTTTACGCGATGCGTAAAATATGTCCCCGCCGAATGTGGAGATAAAGTTGAAAATTTGACCCCAAGGGAAAGATCGGACGACCGGGGTCACCATTGACACTTTGACCTTTTGACCTTGAACTTGGATCAAGTGCTATCCATGGTCCAAGTTTATTCCATGCACGGTCAATGATTTTAGAGTTATAGTTGTGACCTTGGATGACCTAATGTCAATTTTTTTGACCTTGAGATGACCTCAGGTCAGCTTTTAAACCATTTGAAAAATTTGACCTCAAATGACCTTTTGACCTTGACTGACCTTGACCTTGGGTCAAGAGCTATCCATGGTCCAAATTTAATCTATACAGGGTCAGCCATGACCTCAAAATGACCTCAAATGACCTTTTGACCTTGAATGACCTTTACCACATCCCCAAAAAGTTGCGCAGCGCAAGTTTATCCCGAGACCCTTCATGTCACCAAGTTTTGTTACCGTAGGCCTTACGGTCCCGGAGATTGAGGCAGGTTAACTTTTGGGTTAACATTTCCATCACGGACACACAGCCGACACATGGACGGAGCTCATTTTATATAGTCCCCATCCTGAAATCGTTCGGCGGGGACAACCATCCAGAACTCATTTGGCAGGGACAATAATTGTAAAATATGTAATTATGCGAAGCTTCTAGCTTTGGACATCGCTTGACAGCGTTAGGCGTTGGAGTACAATTAGGCCACAACTTTGTGCAGCTGGCCGCGACCTGGCCACAGCCTTAATTTTCCAAGATGGCGACCTAAAGCTTGATTATGAACTTCTAAATAACTTCAAAACCTTAAATTAATATTTACAATAATCTTAATAAAATAACAATAATAACAACAATAAAAAACAAAGGAGATGGAGGGTCAGGGAAAGAGGTGGAAAAGTTGTGCAATGAGGTGGAAACAGTGAAGGAGTTCATGTAACTGGGGCATAAAGTTAGCGGGGGCGGAGGATGCGAGGTTGCTGTAACAGCCAGAGTGAGGTATGGGTGGGTGAAGTTTAGCGAATGTTGAGAGATGTTACTTGGGAAAAGATTTCCTTTGAAGATTAAAGGAATGGTGTATAAGAGCTGTGTGAGATAGGTGATGTTGTATGGCAGTGACAAGTGGTGTCTGGGTGAAAATTGGATGGAAATTTTGAGGAGGGCGGAGAGAGCGATGATGAGATTGATGTGTGGTGTGAAGTTGAGGGATAGGAAAATGGCCGAGGACTTGATGCAGATGTTGGGTGTGGAAGAAGCAGTGGATAGTTTGGCGAAGGAGAATAGTGTATGTTGGTATGGGCATGTGCTGAAGGATGAAGGGTATGTTCTTAGAAGGACCTTGATTTCGTGGTGGGTGGTTCGAGGAGGAGAGGGTGACCACGAAAGACTTGGAGGATGCAGGTGGAGGAAGAGATTAAAAGGGTTGGGTTGGGGAGGGAGGACACATTGAATTGGGTGAGGTGGAGGGGGGGGGGAGTGAAGACGGTTGCCGCGAGTGTGAAGTGAATCCGACCACCCCCGTGACGGTGATAAAACTGGATTTAAAATATTGGCTTACTACTACTACTACTACTACAGCACTTACAGTTGAGTTACCTGAACCCCTGATTTTGGGCCAAAACAGAATCCACATTAAGGGATTTTTGTGTGTGTGACAAATGCCCATTTTGTCAAAGAATCATGTATACCTTACAAGTACCTTCTGTCTCCCCTCAGGTTTTAATGTCAAACAATAAAAAAAAAAAAAAATAAATAAATAAATAAATAAATAAAAAAAAAAAATTAAAAAAAAAAAAAAAAAAAAAAAAAAAAAAATTCTTGTATAAGGCAAAAAAAAAAAAAGAACTCTGTCTCAGCTTCCTTAGGCCCAAAACTTTTTTTTTTTCGTCAAAAAGGCTATGTGGACGCGGACATTTTTTTTATTACGTTTTTAGGTCACTATTTTCTTTTTCGGCTGCAAAGCGGCCAAGTTTCCCCCCTTTTTTTTATCTCTATATGTAAGAAAAAAATAAAAAAGCAAAAAATCTACTGAAAACCTAAACAAAAGAAATGAGGTAAAATTCGAATTTTTAACCCTATGCGCGCGGGAAGCTGAGACAGAGTTCTTTTTTCTTTGGCCTAAAACCCCTTATCTACTTACAGATTTCTTTGTATCATATCTACTAGTAATCCATCTATTCTCCTCTGTCTCACTAAATAGAATGCCATTCCTCCGAAATGTCTAGTGGATCTTAATAGGTCAAATTTGGCAGTTCCTTCTAAGTCATCATAGACACTGTGGTGTACCTGTTCATAAAGCATACATCACAGATTTGAATAAGGGGCGGCTTCAAAACTCAACTGGCGGCTGTCTGGGCGGTTCAACCGGAATAAACAATAGCCAACCGCCCAGAACCGCCCGGAACCGGCAGACAACCGCCGGTTGAGTTTTGAAGCCGCCCCTAAACGAGTTTGTAAAGCACAATTTGTAGTTAAATTGTGGAAGAAGACTATAGCCATTATTTCAAATTCATGATCAGTGGCAAAACTTTGCTTGTGGGTTCTTATTAGGCAATTGATGGTTGAGTGCTCTATAATTGATTAGTAAGATAAATAAACACTTTAAATACCAGAAATGTACATAGCATGCAGTCTACAGGATTGATTAAAAGTACGATCTCTTTCAAAAATGTGTGAAATCGCAGCATAATATGAACTCTGCCGGTACTGCGATTTCACGATCTCACCTTTGCTTGAATCTCACCACATTGTGCGAATGGTTCTGTAAACCTGCAACTCCGGTCCCTACTCCGTTGGAATCGCATTGTGTCATGTTCAAAAATGGAATCAGCGCGATCAGACCCCCTAAGTGACCGTGGGGGATTTTTTTTTTACAGTGGAAATCTTTTAAACTTTTAACATTTCTTTACTTCTATTAGGAATTAACATACAAATTATTATAGTTGTGAATAGTTAATTGATATCATTGTTTTATTTTTTTCATTTTATCTAG
>JXSR01S006668.1:127338-154629 GCA_000969725.1 Ophiothrix spiculata
ACAGAGTGTAATATCACGTTGGTTGGTCTAGAAAAGAAAATAACGTACTTTTCAATGACCCGCTGGTTGACTGGTAGTGCTAAGTTGGTAACAGGTGCTCAGGCCAAGGACGAAGTGTTCCAACAAATTTACCACACTGGTATTAAATAGCTTAACTGCAAATGTTATATAATACATTCAGAAAATCAATAGTTTAATTTGTATTAACAGAAGTATCTATTGAATGGATTTAAGTTATTGTGTTTGCCGTAACAAGGAATTGTGCCCAGGCCTTGTCTCGTAATAAAAAGATGAGCTTGTTAATTTCCACTTATATGGTTAATCAGGATTATTCAGGCTATAATCAGGAGAATTTATTAGGTGCTTGCATGCCTTGTAATGATTGCAGGTATGCATAGACCAAAAGAGGACTTCCCCATCAGGTCTATACACTGATCGAACCTATACATTTGTGACATTACTCCCTCCCTCACACTAGCACAACCTCGTGTCTTAATCACAACATCAACAACTCCCATCTTGACACTCAATCTAATGGGGGGTCTGCCTAGGCATTAAGAAACCTTAGGGACCACCGCTGCCACCAAATTGTAACGGGCCAAACGTAACCCACCCACTTACTCTACTGTAATAATCAAAAAGCATACCAGCGCTTAATAAATTCCAAAATTTTTCATACAACCTAACCGGGACTCGAACCCGGGACCTCCCGCTCCCAAAGCGAGCTCGATCGCAGCGCATAGACCAAAAGAGGACTTCCCCGTCAGGTCTATACACTGAACGAACCTATACATTTGTGACTGTTCTATATTTTTCTTTGCCTAACTCATTTTATAATAAGTAGGTGGTTCAATCATCAAAAGTTTTTTTCAACATTCAATTTTAATTCCTCACAGAGACTGACTGTGCTTTCATTGACTGTTGATTTTATTTAGATATCCTGCAGGTTTTGTGTACTTCTATATGGGCCTATACTACCTGACTAACAGTGGTACAGACATTCGATTTGCCCAATATGTCTTCGCCGGAATTTACCTGCTAAATCTTCTCTTGGTGTTCAGAATCTACCATAAGACAAAAAAGGTAAGAGTACAAGCAAACACCTTAGTATATATTAGGCCAAAAAAATAAATTGTTTGTTTGCCCTCCAGTGGAAAAATTAAAATTTTGGGTTGGTCGTTTTTTTGTTTTTTTTACTCTTCATATATATTTTAAAGAATGATGTCATTCCATGGATTTTGTCATGAATACCAAGCAATGCAGGGCTGAAACAAAAATTGTGGGTCATTATTTAGAGGAAATATACATTTTATAATAGTTCTACGAAATGTGACTTTATACTGCTAAATTTTATGTTTTCCATCGAAAATATTGAGTTTTCATATTTTACATGTTTAAAATAAAATAAAATACCCGACCCAAATTTTTGGCATTTTAGGGTCGGTCGCGGAGGGCAAACAAACATATATTTTTTAGGCCTATTATCCACCTTATTTGACCTAATCACCCAATAGTGATCAAGCTTTTTCTTAAGCAGGCACGGACCAGGAGCCAGATGTTTGAAAAAAAAAAGTTGATCCTGGTCCTTAAAAAAACCTAGAGAATCAGGAGCCATCTTCTGATGACTATGCATGTCTCTTATATCTCTTTTGCCAATAATTTTTGTCACAAATTTTGATGAATACTATAATTTTTTAAACAAGAAAAAATTGCCGTAAGGCAATACCCAGGCACTGTAGTAGGAGAAATATCTTCGCCAGGGTCTCATTTTTTCTGTCCAACAGTGCACCAAAAGTTGGGAACCATAGAGTAAAAATCGCCTGGCACCCGCTTAAGAAAAAGCTTTGTTTGCGATTTTCACACACTCATGATTCCTTCAACAAAGAGAGGGGGCTGGGATAAATAAAATACAAAATGACCTTATAAGATATTGAGGTTATGTCAGTTCAACATTACAATTTTTATCTATTTTAGTCTATTTTCGGCAACAGGCTTGCTTAACACCAGCATTTATGAAAATTGTTTGATTTCTGTATCTGAAAATGATGTAATTAATCTTTGAAAAATAAAACCATTTGGGAAACATTAAAGGGAAGGGACATTGCTACTAATTGGGCCACGCCACCAAAAATAATTTGATTTTTTTAAATTTACCAGGTTTAGCCATTTTGGTTCCAATTAAGTTAATTTCTTTTAATTCAACACTTTGTTTTGCATAGAAACAACAATTTTCCATTCAGTGATAGCACTTTCAACATAGACAATTTCAAAATCCATTCGGAAATCATAGGATCGTCGATCACATGGCCGTTTTATCAACCAATCATGTACGAGCTCTTTAGCATGTACGTTTTTGTAAACAAAATTTTTCAGAAAATGTTCTCACATTTGAAGTGCAATAAAAGTGAAAAATAATTATATTCAGACCCATACATGGTTAGAGGCACTAATTTTGAACAATTTTTGGCTGGGGGTGCCATATGCTCACTGACAAAAAGAGTGAAATTTTCATTTGAAATCGTCTGATTAAGCTCACAATTGCCAGTAAACTCTTGAGCGCATCACACTAAAAGTGACTTGTTAGTGCTAACCCTAATTACAAGTTTAATTTTGTACGCAACCAGTTAACGAGATCACAGATTTTACATTCTGGTTATTGTGTTAAAGAGTCACTTTTTCTGTCGGCTATTGCCGGAAAGTGTGAAATCAGCTTCGGAAATTCTCCGAAAGTTGTGTTTTGAAAAGGTCTATATTATGTTTTCATTCTTCCTATGATGCAGGTTCCTCCCTATGTGCTATTCTTCATGTGCTGTGCCTCGTATCGCATCCATTCTATCTACATCCTGCGACTCTTCAATGATCCCATCGCCATGCTGTTCCTCTACTTGGCTGTCAACTGTTTCATGAACAGATGGTGGAATTGGGGATGTGTGTGGTTCAGGTGAGTTTTATTCGGGTATATAGGGGCACCCCATGTGCTGTGCCTCGTATCGCATCCATTCTATCTATATACATCCTACGGCTCTTCAATGATCCCATCGCCATGCTGTTCCTCTACTTGGCTGTCAACTATTTCATCAATTGATGGTGGAATTGGGGATGCGTGTGGTTCAGGTGAGTTTTATTTGGGTTTTTTATTAAAGGGCACTCATGATCCTGATTTAAAAAAAAATCATATCATTTTGACCTACCTTTAAAGATGATGAAAAACAAATGTATGTTGAAAATATCATCTTGTTTAGGCTTGCACCAAGGAAACACAACTTGGTACTTGGTATCAAGTATGCTATAGGAAGCTTATCTTCAACAGGGCTAAAAGATGTTTTTAAATTCAGTTTTTCAATGTAAGAGGAAGACCGGAGTATACCGGAGTATCTGGAGAAAACCTTGCGGAAGCGAGCATGGACTGAAAACCAAATGCGCATAAAGCGCCGGGCCAGGAATCGAACCCGGGACCTCGTTGGTGCAAAGCGATGGAACTACCGCTGCGCTTACCTGCTCCCCAATCATTTGGTTCTGGTAATTTGGTTTTAAGAGCCTTTTACAACCTCTCACAAATCTCCAGGGTTCTGTGTCTGAATATTGTTAGACGTACCTCAGACCATAATTAGAAAATGACTGATACTTTCTTAGTTTTTTTTAAGAATGCCAACAAATTTTCAAAAAAGATTTCAATTTTTTATTTATTGATCATCTTGGGTAAAAGCTTGATTTTGATAGAGGTATCTTGGGGATGATGATGCTATGGCTGACAGATTACCTCTTAATAATATACAAATAGTAACTGCTTTAAATGGTAATATTGTTTAAAGGGGCATTGGACACAATTTTGAAATTTAGTTTGTGGATGATTTACACTTCCTATATTAGGAAATAATATAACAGTCAATTACCAGATATCGGGAAAATTTTGATCAAACCTTCAAAAAAGTCAAAAATTTGAATATTATTTTATTTGTTGATTTTGGGTATGAGGCTATTCTTTAAACGCATTTATTGATGCTATACAATGAGAAAGAGCCAAAGATTTGTTTGAAAAACATTCCTTTCACGTCATAGAAAAGGCCAATTCTAGAAATATAACTATAGAGGGCAGTATTTATCATTGTCGACAATGATAATTAAAAATAAGAGAATATCCAAATATTTTGATATATAGGGTTTGAATTTGACAATGAAATTTTGCATGCTGTCATTATTACCACTAATACTTCAAATGATGCAAAAATCTCAAAATGTTTGGGCAAAAGTTTGGGGATGATGTTGAACTTGTCCAATCCCCTTTAAACTGGCATCTAAAAGTTAACTAATTTACCCCCTACGAAAAGAGTTATTGCCCTATACATTTTCAATAGGCGTTTCAATGGCTTAATTATTTTATGGCCCAATGGCCTTTTGTATTCAAGAGCCTACTCTGGCAGATTTGTACCCAAATCCTATAGTTGTTTCAAGTTGTTTAATTTCATTTTGGGGTAATAATATATAGATATTTACTGCTTAAGAGGGTAGTAGAATAGTATGATAGTTTCAAGATCGCTGAGGGGAAAGGGTTTTTATTATTGCCACAATTAAAGAGCAGTTAATATTTGTTTTATATACTGATTTTGTTTTGAGAGAGCAATAATAAAAACTACAGTCCTGTATCAAATCAAACCAATCAGTTTATAATAAAAACTATTGCCCCAAAGTGATCTTGAGACTATATACTATTTCCCTCGACCAATTACACAGTTGGATAGTCTCAAGATCATCAAGGCAAAATAGTTTTTAATATTGCAAATAGTTTTTACTATTGCAGAATGAAAAAAATATACAGATTTTGTTTTTAGCAGGCCCTCTAATACTGGTTTACATCTAGGTATTTACCCCGGAGGGGGGGGGGGGCACTCAAATATGAAAGTGACGTACTTGCTCCTACCAGCTTTCGAAATGTAGGGTAATAGGTGAGAAATACATTGAAAAATAGGTGGTCATTCGGTGTAGAGGGTAAAACAGCTGGGTCATTCTGAGCGATTTGTTGGTGAAAAATAGGGTCATTCGGTTTAAGTTTTGGAATAAAATAAGCCTAATTTTGACATTTACGAAATCGCGGATCTTCAAAATTTTCGTAAAATTGTCGAAAAATCAACAAATTTAGCAAATAAAGGGGGTCATTCGGTAGGTTCTCGAAAAATCAGGTCAATGGATGAGAGTCACCATAAAAAAGGTTGACTTTCAAAATAATAGGGGGTCATTGGGTGACAGCTCAGTGAAAAGGGAGGTTATTGGGTGAGAGCGGAGCAAAAAAAGGGGGTTCTATCGACAGGAGCATGATGCGTGCCAATATATGGGAGTGCCCCCCCCCCCGGGGTATTTACTGAATACCTAGAAACAAGTTCCCATCTTAAGGTACCAGCTCTAGTATAAAACTTGTTTTTTGGATGATGATGATGATAATGATCTAACTCCCTGATGTTCTATTTTCAGCTTCGGTGTGTCTGTCAAGATGAACGTCTTGCTCTTTGCTCCGGCATTGCTTTTGTTGCTTCTCACAGAATTTGGGTTCTTCCTCACTATACCAAGGCTGTTTATATGTGGGATAATACAGGTAGGACAATATTTTTCTGTGTGGTGTGGTTCTATCATAGGAAAGTATACATAGCTAAAAATGATAAGTCAATAGGCAAGCGCGGACATCCAGGCGTCTTGTTTACATCCAGGACCTTTGTCGGTGAAAGCAATTGTCGATTCCCAATGGAGAAAATGACGACTCTCGGATATTTTGATTGATTCTTGCAAATTTTCAAAATATTTTGATTCCAAAATCATGTGACATGTGTTGAATTCAAACCACAACAACATGACAAACACCTCATCATTTCACAGATTTCCATCTCGCTAAAAAAGAAATAGAATGAATGAATACTTGGCTGAAGAATTGATTGTTTTCTCCGTGCACGATGTTCAATGTGAGTAGTTTTAATCTTTTTGTTGCCTCAAACTGTTGCATGCAATCATGCATTTGATCTCTGCTGTTTCAACAAAATAGGACTGCATTTTGGCGCGCGGTAGTTCCCTCGCCTTGCACCAATGAGGTCCCGGGATCCTGGGGGGGGGGGGGGGGGGGGGGGGGGGGATGGGGTTCTTTAAAAAAATTGTACGGGGATGCTCAAAGTAGACCTATACCTCAAAAAGCGTGATTTTGAGACCCATCTCTATACCATTTTTCAAGAAAAAGCACCCAATTTAGGGCAAATTGGGTGCTTTCTTTGCAAAATTTTCCGAAATACACCCAATTTTGCAAATTGGACGCATTGGGTCTGTGACAATAACCCACCCATCAATATACCAAACTTACTAAAATGCACCCCCAAAACCTTTGAGCACCCCCGTATACCATTTGTCAGTAATAACCCCCCGGGCCGGGATCGAGTCCCACGCCCGGCGCTTTATATGCATTTGGTTTTCAGTCCATGCTCGCTTCCGCAGGTTTTTCTCAGGGTACTCCGGTCTTCCTCCTGCATTCAAAACTGAATTTTAAAAAACATCTTGAAACATCTTGGAGCCCTGTTGAAGATAAGCTTCCTTTAGCTTACTTGGTACCTAGTACCAAGTTGAGTTTCCTTGGCCAAAACCTAAACAAGGAAGGTGATAATTTCTACATCGTTGGGTAAATGCAAGTCACATAAAGCAATATATTGCAGGATTTAGGTCTGATATACGTTTGAGTTAGAAAATTCAAAGTGACGAGTTATGACTAACAAAGGGTATCCATATACCTACTTTTCTCTGGACTTGTTTTGTCATGAAGAAAAGTGCACCAAATGCACACATATACTATAATATACTCTGGAGGGGGGCACTACTATTGCAAGCTGGGCACCATGCTCATACATTTGTGATGACTCACACCGAAAAGGGGGACTTTGCGATGATCTGCAAACTGAGATATCAGGCTTTGAAGTTGAGAAGTGTTAAAATTTTCATCTGGGGGTGAATTTGAGATTTTGTGATATTATGAATCTTCAAAGTTTTAAAAACCTTCCTACCAAGCCGTTTTCTATAAAATTGCCAAAAAAAGATGATTTTTAGACAATTTTCTAACACCGTGTCAATCTCGTTTTCGCACTTTTGTGATCGGAAGAAAAAACATCCATATTAAATAGAAATATGCCTAATTTGCCATATTTTTGTAACTGAATTAAAGATATGTATCTTGACAATGTCTGTGGTAAATTTGATGATGATTGAGTGCTCCTAAGTACCCGTTGCTAAGGAGATTTTGTGTATAGTTGAATGGTAATCAATAAAATTGATGCTTTTAAAACAAACCCAAACTTTAAAGCCTGTTTTTTCCAATTGCTATTTTTGAAAAGTGATCAACACGCTCTTGCTAAAATAGCCATATCTTCGGAACGGATTTTTGTATCGAAATGTTTGAGGTACCAAATTACTTGTGAAACTCTTAAGCTTTCTCATGATGCCAAAAACTTAATTTTTATGTCGGAACCAAAGTCCCTCCTTTCGGCGTGAGTCACATTTTTCAAAATTGACCCTAAACAAGTAATTATCCTTCATTCATATTATACCCTAAACAAGTATTTTGTCATGTTTTTCCAACCCTAAACAAGTACATGTATGTTCAAATCAAGTTTGAAAAACATACCCTTTTCAAGTAAGCCTTCAGTAATGTTTTTCATAAGATATTATTGTCTTCTTGGCTATACATTGCCCTTTTAACAACACATTGCTCATGATATCAATAATAGAATTAAATGAAACTAAAAAAAATCATCGGAAAATTGTTCTGTTTGACTGAAAATGGCATTTTTAGGAAAGGTTTTATTTTCATACCCTTAACAAGTACCAAGCTTTTTGTAAACTTTACCCTTATTTCCAGATTTTTGCTATTTTGATACCCTTTCCAGTGTACTCTAGTACATTGTCCGTTCGTGAAAAAAACTACCCTTTTTACTTGTTTTTTGTACGTGCATGGTGTCCACCTTGTAATGACAGTGGCCCCCGGGCATATATTATTATACATGAAGAGCTTGTTTCCAAAAAGGCCTAAATCCACTTTTGGTCAAAATTGAGTTATTGGTGCCATAGTGTAGTAGTTTCATGGAACCAAACTATTTTTCCTCGAACTTGCTTGTATTGAGTTTACCAGTACGCAAGAACCTATGTTTATTTCCAAAAGTGCCTAAATACACAACAGTTTGTTTCCAAATGGGCCTAAATCCATTTTAGGGTGTAAATAAAGCTCTCAATAAAAAAATAAGTAATAAAATTTTGATTTCAATAAGTGATGTCACTATAGTTAGAGGACCTACCCCTAACTTGTAAAGCAGAAAATGCTTAAAAATAAATTAAACATGACAAGAAATTATTCTTTGGGTGATTATCAGATGAATTTAGGCCCTTTTGGAAGAAACTGTAAATGAAGAGATCATTCCCAAAAAGGACAAAAATTAACTTTGTGTAAAAATTTAGTTGTTGGTGCCATGGTGTAGTACTATAGTAGTAGTTTCATGGAACCAAACTATTTTCCCAAGAACTTGCTTTCATTGAGCTTACCAGGGCACAATATTCACAGTTTGTTTCCAAAAGGGCCTAAATCCACTTCCAAGTGAAAATAAAGCTTTACATAAAAAAATAAATAAAGAAGTTCTGATTTCCTTGAGTGTTGTCATTTTAGTAAGAAGACCAATTCCTTTAAATGTAAAGCAGCAAAAACTTGAAAAGTAATTTTGCACAACAATAAAGAAAGTTTTTGCTAGTTTTCTCAAAATGTACTCAGATGGATTTAGGCCCTTTTGGAAACAAACTCTTCACATGTTGATTACATTCAGGATCCTGAATGTAATTCAACAAATGGCCACAGCAGAAAAAGTATCCAATTTTAGTCCAAATTGTTTGGAAGGTATCAATAACAACCTAAAAGAAACCAAGGCAGTCGGTCAAAAAAACCAAAAGTCATAGGTGAAAGGGGTGCCCTGTCGGGCAAGGGTAGCATCAGGTCCAAAATCTTGGGAGTCCCTAAAGATTTTAAAGCATGTATAAAATACATTAAATAAAATGCATCCGGGACTCGCGCTAAGCTTGCTGTCAGGAGGATCTAATATAATACTGCTTAAATTTCAACTTAGTGGGGTAACTGATTACCAAGCAAAAATATTTTATTCATTTGTTTTTTCTCTTTAAAGAAAAAAAGAAACAACATTCTTGGAATAAAATATTTGTTTGCTAATTAGTTACCCCAAGAAGTGGATATTATGTGACTTGTAGAAATGGACTTGGAATTTGGAAAAACACTTATCAATTGGCCTCCTATTGTGAATATTGAAGTTATGGAAATGAAGAAGTAAAATATGTTTGTTTAATAACCTTAAAAATATGCAATAATAGCAGTAAGAGTTTGAAAAAAGAACCATTTCTACTTTCAAAAACATTACGGGGTCGCTTCAAAACTCAACCAGCGTTTGCCTGGCAGTTCTGGGCGGTTCAGCTGGAATAAACAATAGCCAACCGCCCAGAACCGGCAGACAACACTGGTTGAGTTTTGAAGCCGCCCCTTAACGTAAAAAACATTTTTTTGTTTTTTCTACACAGGTTCTCCTAGCTATACCATTTCTACAAGAAAATCCCATTGGATATCTGCTTAGGGCTTTTGAGTTGAGCAGACAGTTTCAGTATAAATGGACGGTCAACTGGAGGCTATTGTCGGAAGAGTTTTTCCTCAATCGCTATTTCCAGACCTGTTTGCTAGCTCTGCATTTGATCCTGATTGTATTGTTTGTAGTCCATAGATGGAACAGGTCAGTATACGTAGGTCCTTGTCGGAGCACGAGGACAAAAGATGGCTCAATCTTATTATTCAAATCATTAAATTTCCTACAAATCAAATCTGTAGGGTGCGTATGATGAGAGCGTGTGTGATAACGAAAATGCACTGCGTGTGTCTTAATTGGTTGTTTGACATGTTTGAAAAGAAAGTCTTTTGTACATGCACTATGTGAGGTCAAACACTTCAAATTTTCAAGACTTGTAGGAAATTTAATGATTTCAATAATAGATTCAGTTCACCAGCTCATGGATGAGCCTAATGCAGTTTTATGCAACCGCATAATTTCTTTTGATCATAAACACATTGTTGCTTTACATTCTTAGGGATCACTTAAGGGGTTTCCTCAGAGATACTTGCGATTGCGGTATAACGATTTTTTCATAAAATAGTCAAAATTCAAAAAATTGTTTGCACCCTTTTTGCTACACAAATTTCAATGCACACTGAACAAACGCTTTACTAATGGGTTTGGTTAATCACGTGTCACATCGCTGCATAATATATACGCAGGAAATTAAATTTTATTTAAAAATGTCCGTTTTTGTCATTTTTCTTAAAAACTAACACGGTGACCCTATTTTTTTATTTCAGTATTTTAAAGTACACAAAAAATGCTTAAACATATGTAAAAATTAAAAAAAATCAATGGAGCATTTACTGTTTTACAAGCATATAATAATTGACTTTTTGGAGCTTTCCCTGTATACTTTGTGTGGTAAATTGGGTTATTTTTTGGAAAATATGTACTTTTTGAAATGCCTACATCTCAAAAACGAGCACAGTGACCTATATTTTTTATTTTAGATTTGTTATCAGCACAGATAAATCTACCAAATACTAAGTTTTTAAAGGTTACAGGAAAAGAAAATATAAATAGCTTCATGTAAATTTGTTATAACAAAACTAAGTGGAAAACACCAATGTAAAATTTTAACAAAGCACAAATAGTCAACAATACTAAAAAAAAAACTTTCAAATATAGCGCCTTTTTGATGACCTCGAAAAAACAATCTATCTGAACTGCTCGACTATGATGTTTTCATACCTCGATAGCTTTGTCTCATCGTCGCGTCATGCTTTGTATCTTCTGGTGTTTTGATATTATACATTGTACGGGCAAAACGTACAAAGCGACAACTAGTATGAAGCAAGATCGGATGACGTAGATAAGTGTACAGAGATTTTCGAGATCCACGGATAATAAAAATACATATAATAGTTATGGGAGTGTATTCCAGGGGCTTATGAAACTCTTCATACACTAACATGTGTCATCTGACCTTGCCCACTCAGCCTGTGCACAGAGATTGTTTTTTTCGAGGTCGTCAAATACAGGTTTGTGAGGCGGTATATTTGAAGCATTTCTGTGCATCATTTACTATTTGTGCATAATTGGAATTGTATGTTGTTGTTTTTCACTCAGTTTTGTTATAACAAATTTATAAAAACTGCCTGATTTTTTCTTTTCATATAACCTTTAAGAAAATCAATGGAGATTTTGCATCTCTGAGAAAACCCCGTAAAATGTGTTTTTGCTCACCTACCCTTGACTGCTTCCACCCTTTTAGATTATACAAAATCTAGGGGTGTCTTTCATTTACTCAGTAAACATGTATCTATGTGTCTGCATTTTGGGATACTTTTTCACAGATATTGTATACATATTAAAACAAGTGTGTGATTGGTGCATGTATTGTAACATAAAGCAACATGATGCTTTCTTAAAAGGTGTAGGATCCTATTTTAGCATGTGTATAATTTACTTTTTATTGATTGACCTTGACCTGTGAAATACATTGTGTAAGATTTCAACCTTAGCTTTTATATTGTTTTCTCTTGAGAGGTAAGAGAAAGTATGCAACCCTGGGGATGAGACTGTTGTGTAAATACATTAGATTTTACATTTTATGCTATTTCTCTGAAACTGTAAAGAATCTGGAGGCATAATTTTGGATTTACAATCAGAAAAGTATGGGCTTTCATTTGGCATCAAAAAATAAACTACTTGCGGTTGAGCCCTGGGGATGAGAATATGATCGGAATCTACACCTGTAAAAGTATTTTGTCGCTTTAAAAATGAGCATGTTGATTAAACCTCTCTTGTTGGCTGAATAAGATGAGTTGCTTTCAAAACCAACATGTTGTGGCAGTACATAATGACCTTTTTGGCTTGCTATACATGCTGTCTTGAAAGATATCCCAATATTAGTGGCCTGGACAGTAATAAGGTCATTATCCTGAAAGAATAGGCCTATAACCTTTACCGATGTTCTAACTGATCTGTTAAAAAAACAAATTGCCATGTTTTGAAATTATTAGACTGTAAATTCAATTAGTATTTCAGTGGTAAATGAATCATCCTTGAGTTTAATGAGTCAAAATAGTTCACTGCCAAGGTTATTTGTTGTTTAGTTTTCAAGCTGAATTCTTTCTACGTTATTTAATTTGACTCATGTGATATACTAGGGTGTACCAAAATAATTTACATTTGTGATAGCTCACCCCGAAAGGGGGGACATTGCAGATGATATCAATTTGATTTTATCATTTAATCTGTTATAGCATTTTTATAAGCTTTAAAATGACACCTTGTTGAAATTGATCAAGGCAATCAAATTTTAGAACAGAAAATATGCTGGAGATTTTCTTTATTTTTGGCTGCATATTTTCACCAGATTCTCAAAAAGTGTTCTGTCGCAAAGTCCCCCTTTCCACATTTATGATTTAGATCATTTTCTGTAGTAAACTTATTTTTCTAATAGTGCCCAATTCCATGAAGCAGCTTTTAGAACCAGACAAAGTCTGCCTTACTCATTGAAATAACATGGATTGAAGGTTTAATGCATTATATGTCTAGGTCGATGTTCCAGTGGGTGTGACTTGAGGATAGGAATATTTATATGTACAAAAAGATTTTGGTTTTGCTTAACAAGACTCATTCCTACATACACAAAACAAAGCCTCAGATAGAGCCGAGACAATATAGATAGATCGAAGGGTTGAAGGCACAATACATCTATTTAAATTATTAATCCAGCCTTTAAATTTCTGAGTTTCTAATTGTACAGGCAATTTAGGGACACACTGTCATAATAAATAATAATAAATAATAATAAATAATAATAATAATAATAATCATTCTATACATTCCCGGTCAAAAGTGTGTGCGTACAAAACCTTTAACCAACCATATCTCGAGAACCGTTCATCATTTGCGCCATATTTTTTCGGATTTATATTTTACATACATATATCTAAGAAACTCAACAAGAATTGCATTTACTGCATTTGAAAATATGGCATGCTAAACATATTGTGCATTTTCTTCTGCACATACTTAACAGAGTTTAAAAGCATAAATGCACATTTGTTGGAAAACTTAGTACCTGAAAATGCTCTCTACGGCTACACGGTGAAATTGAGCATTGAATAATGAACAACATAGGTATATATCAAAAAGTGGGTGTGGTGTATTTGTATATGGTCCATGAAATCGGCCACTTTTATGGTTATGGAAGATCGAATATCAGAGGAAACATAAATTACTTATATTGGATACATTAAGCACCTATAAAAAACATCAATTTTTTCAGAGCCTTGTTCGTTTAATATAACGCTTTTGCCGTAATTTAGGGGTGCGCAAACACTTTTGACCGGGAGTGTATATGTTTATCTCTTTAATTTCAGGAAAAGTGGTGGCATATGGGAGTTGCTGAAGAAACCCAGTAGACTGAAGCCAAAATTAACAGATGAAAACTATATCCTTTTTTTACTTAAGATTAAGATATTAATTTCAATTGTGGTGCAGAATTGTTTTTCTCAAGCTTTATTACAAGATATGTAATAAAAGCAGGTATGTAATAAAACCCAGGACACAAGTTGGGAGTGAAAAGAAAATCAGCCCAACTCTGCAGGTAGGGTATCACAAAAACAGTACAACAAGAACAAAAAGCATGGAAAACACACAATACCCACCCGCATCCCCCACAACGCACACAAAGGAAAAATCAGCATAGCTGCATAGCAGGGCAGTTTTGGACATGTCATTGAAGAACGGTTTTCTGATTTTAGAATCGGTGAATTTGAAGTTCGACTTGAACCTCATGTTGTCGCTGGTAATGAGGCCATGTAACCTGATCTCAACGTAGCAAAGCTCAACTTTGTAGCCAGCGGTTTTCAAATCAGCTGCAAGTGAGCCATACATGTTCATTTTTTCTGACACATGCGCATCATTATTGTTAAGTTCAAAAGGAATGGTTAATTCTATCAGAAAAATATGCTTCTGTTTGTCAATATTGAGAACAAGATCAGGACGTTGGCTTGTAGGAAGGATATTTTGTGATCATATTGTACCTCCTCCGACTGTCCAGCCAGGAAGATCAGGAAACATTTTGATAGTGTTGGAATTGTCTGAAATGGTGTTGTCATGATCTGATAGAGAATGGAATTGTGCCTCCAGGTAAATTGACCTTGGTTAAAAGAAGTTGGACGTATATTGAGGATGTGATGCATACCTGCCAACTAGTAAGATTTAATCTTATTTAGTAAGATTTTCGAGGCTTATGACAGCAGAAAATCTTACTAAATCAGATTTCTGGATCTGTGAAAGTACATATCATCTTTTACTTTTGCGTGTAAAATCTACTTTTTAGTGAAATAATCTACTTTTGGGGTTGCAAAGTCTACTTTTACACATTAACAGGTTGGCAGGTATGTGTGATGGAGTGTCTCTTTGTTGGAGTAATTTTTGCAAGTGGTGTTTGACCTCTCCCTCGAGTCTTTAAGTTGTTAAACGTTGGAAGGAACTCAATTTGCTGACCTAACCGCAAAGCTTAAAACACCTGTTTGGCAGATCATATATAATATATAGAATACCAGATTCAATTAGCTTCTGGAAATTTCCCTGAACAATCAAAGGTTGGATGTAATCTTTCCAGTTGGTTGAAGAGTAAATTTTTGATATACATTGTTCTATACTTTCTCCCATTTTGTAGAATCAGAAGTCTCTTTAGCGTTTCCAAAGTTCTTTTTCAGAGAGACAACGCCATGCTTGATTATTTTGCGTTTCCACTGGCTCTCCCGAGTGAGTTTACAACGCAGAGTATGAATAACATGTTCATCAGCTTTCAACATGCTCCTAGCAAAAGCAGGGGTAAAAGATTATAATAATAATATGTATTTTAATCATCATAAATTACAAACAATGTTAAACAAAATTATGCAATTATATGACAATCAAGGAAAAGAAAAATAGACTGTAAAGTCCAAACACAGGATGTGTTTCCCTTTCCTTATATACTTAGTAATGTACAATAAATAAAAATATGATAAACACGCAATCTTTTGATACATTAGTAAAACTGAAAATGAAATTCAAGCAAATAAAATTGCCACAACTATTTAGGTAAGCTATCTTTACAAGCAGTCTTAAAGAGATTTACTGATGATGATGATCTAACAGAAACTGGCAGCTCATTCCATAATCTTGGAAAGGAAACAAAAACAGAATTGAAGAAAGTATTAGTGCGAGAAGTTGTGTGAAGAAATCTAAGTTCATTTATCTTAGAAGGTTTGAAAAATTGGAGGAAAGATTAAGGACCAATACCATTGATAAGTTTAAAGCAGAAAATCAAGCGAAGTAAATTAAACAAGTCCAAATTCAACAAGTCTAGCTTCATATGATAATTCAGATGGACACCTTTTTCTGTACATTAAAACCCTAGAAATTTCAACATAAACCTAAGAAAGCCGTGGTATCGCCAAACCGCTGGGACTGTGAATGATACCACGTGTTGGGCCTCAGGAAGGAAGCCAAAAAAAGACTTTAATTGTATTAGTATTATATGGTCTATAATAATAATAATATAATAATATCGGCTTTTATATAGCGATTTTCCATTTGGGTCATAGATCCTTTTGATTAAACCGCTTATGATTCGCTGCAGGTAAATCGTCACAATCAATTCACTTCATTTTAGTGAGTGCTTCCGAATTCAGAGCACATCCTATCGGTACTGAGATTGTAATATTTACCCTTTTTGCAGCTTCCCATAACCTTGGTGGGGCAGACAATGATGGAATTATTATCTGTTGACAGTTTTAAATGCAGGAGGAAGACCGGAGTGCCCGGAGAAAAACCTGCGGAAGCGAGTATGGACTGAAAACCAATCTAATAAGTCCATTTATAATAAAATGTATGTTGCTCCATTGACAAAATGTCTTGATTCATGGTTGAGAGAGAGAGAGAGATTGCTAAATCACAAAAAAATTAGAGTAAGATGCTTCCCATCATGCATTACTTCTTATAGAATTATTTTGCATGAAATTATGTGAATAGTCAACAATAAGATATGCCCAAAATGCAAGATTAAAATAATGGACTTTAATTTAGTATCATTTCATCATACAGTACTCGCATAATTTCCTACACAAACAATACCCCTGGAAACACTGCCTGATATAAAACATGCATAATTTTCTCTTGGGTTAAGATGTTTCAGAATCCCGTTGATGGACCCAGGATTTTTATCTCTTTAAAGACAATGATTTCAACATTATTTACATTTAAAACCGTACTTAATGATATACCAACTCAATACAATTTATATGACACAAAAAATTTAAAAATCCATCTTTCCGGTTCAAAATGGCAGTCAGATAAATAATTTGTGTCACATTTTTTATTTAAAAAAAATACCACCAAAAATTTGAAATCTGCTTTCCCAGAGGAATTTTTCAATGAGATTTGGCTCATAAAAGCAGAAATTGCTAAAATAATTTTTTTCTTAAAGTTGTTTTCTTATTTTTTTAGGGACAAAATTTGAACAGAGCCACATTTGAGTAGTTTGCACTTTAGAAATGTGATTTATTATTATTATTATTATTATTTTACCAGTTTATGCTAATTATTTCAAAAATGAAGCGCCGACTGATCTGATTTTTTTGCACCAAAACATGTGCACCCTGTATCTTAGACAATTACATCAAACAGTTTCATTGGTTTATGTTGTGTTTATGAGCTAGGCGCGAAAAACAACATCCTGTGTTCCCTTCCAATTATGTTCCGACTTGGCGATTAATACAATATCATTCAGGAATAAATTCCTCATGATCAATGTTCTATTATCTTCCTTAACTCCAACACACTTATTGTGAACACCTTGTTTACGTGTAATTTCTTAGGGATTGTGTTTAGCCGAACACTGCATTATCAGTTTTACGTGTGGTACTTCCATACTCTACATTATTTACTATGGAGCACAGATCTTCCCTCCGTCATAAGGTGAGCATGCATGTCATGATTTGTTTTCTAGGGCTGCGATCACATATAACTATATACTATTCAGGTATACGGTGCACGATTTTACTTGGGCACGCGTATAGATTCAATCGAACACATGAATTTGATGCTACCAGGTCACATATGAGGGCACTATTCGGAAAAAAGGAATAGCTCGACGTGCCTGTATAACATATTCTGTTGGACGCAACGATGTCGCAGACTAGAAATCCTGTCTTCTGATTGGTCAATTGAGGCTGTTCCATGTTACTCCCTGGTGTGAAACATTGCATTGGAGGTGAATGACAAAGTCTACAAAATTGATCTTTGCAGCTAAATTATTTTTGTATCAATCCCTTCCTTTGATATATTGTGCATAAATGTGTCCATCAACTTTATTGTAAGAAAAATTTAATGAATCAGAGTGGATAAACATAAAATATTTTGGAAATATTGGTTCACTCCATAGACATCGCACAGTAAGTTTCACGGCAGTAACAATGAATGAGTATGCCAAATTCAACAACTGAGTCCGACAGAATAGCCATCGAATAGCGTATACCGAATACCGTATACCGTATACTTCTATGTGATCGAAGCCTTAGTCAAGGAATTTAAAAAGGGGAATCTGTGCTAACTGCCATTTTGTTGTCGCGTATGAAGCAGATTTTTTGCACTTCAAGATTTGTTTTGAAACTGACTTAAATTAATAGGTAGGCATGCAGATTACGTAAATCGTCAAACAATGTATACACTATGTGTGTATTTTATTTCATTTGCAAATCATATCAGCTCTTTCCAGCAACGAGTATCGATGAGCTAATTATGATCTGATCTGATCTTTAAGCCCCCAATCGTGGCCCTACATTCTGCACACCTATACCAAAATGAAAGTTGAGTACCACCCCCTACCCTCTCCCATGGTTTGCACTATTTTTTCATGACCTTAAGTAAGATTATGCACATATTTTCTAAGAAGGCCAAAGAAGAAAAGAACTCTGGCTCGAATTTTACCTCATTTTTTTTTTTTTTTTTTTTTTTTTTTAGGTTTTCAGGAGATTTTTTGCTTTTTTATTTTGTTTTTCTTACATTGAGAGGGGAAAAAAAGGGGAAAATTTTGCCGCTTTGCGGCCGAAAAAAAAATAGTGACCTAAAAACGTGATTAAAAAAATTTCCTCGTGCGCATAGCCTTTTTTGACTAAAAAAAATAATGTGTAGCACTTAGGGTTTTGGCCTTAGGAACCTGAGACAGAGTTCTTTTTTTTTTTGGCCTAAGTAAACTGGGGAAATAAAGAAATAAATTTGATTCAACAATCCACATTTTGTTATCTTTTCTCACAGGATCTTGCTGTTAGGGATCATCGAGATGAGCTGGAATACCTATCCGTCCACAACGTTTAGTTCATCTGCATTACATATATGTCATCTCATAATGTTAGTGGCACTTTGGCTCAAGAAACCAGCACCAACACCTGTTGAAATCAGTAGGAAAACTAAATAAAACTGGAGTTTTTTAATCGTTTTGCCCAGAGGTGGGGGATTCCATATATGCAGGCCTTGCATTTTGAGGCGTGCGAGTGCGATAGCACACCATCACATACTTAGAATGATATTGAGGAGTGTGATTTTCAGCACACCTAAATTTAGTAAAATTATACACAATTATATACAAAATGCACTCCTACAGGACACATGAATATCTTGAGAAGTGTAATTTGTAGCACACCCGTTATTTTCAAAATTCAAGGCCTGTATATGGTATATGCAAAGGATATGCTGCCCATTTCTTTTCAATGATTGCTTAACATAATGTCATTCTTTTTCTAAAAATTCCAAAACATGTAAGTCGAAAAGTTTAAAAAATAAACATTTAAGGCATTATAAAATCATGTTGCAGGCCAGAAATATTTTTTACGAAAAGTCGCTGAACGTGGGGTGCCATTTTTGGCAAAAATTACCCATAAGATAGGGTTAGGGTAAAGTTGAAAAGCATGGGCAGCACGTGTCTCTTTAAACCAAAGTTATGCAAAGGATATGCTGCCCATTTCTTTCCAATGATTGCTAAACATGTCATTCTTTTTCTAAAAATTCCAAAACATGTAAGTCGAAAATTTTAACAAATAAACATTTAAGGCATTATAAAATCACGTTGCAGGCCCAAAACATTTTTTACGAAAAGTCGCTGAACGTGGGTACCATTTTTGGCAAAAATTACCCATTAGATAGGGTTAGGGACCAGTTGAAAAGCATGGGCAGCACGTGTCTCTTTAAACCAAAGTTGAGTATCCCCTTTCCCTGGGTAATTTTGTGAGTGTCTAAGCATCCTCATTTAGGAATCATGAAAAATGATTTTAAGACAAATTTTTATACAAATTTTATCTTTTAGAATTTTACTAAAACTATACTTTTGTACATTTTATAGAAAATATTTCTGCACTGTGATCAAAGAAATTGTAAAAGAGAAGGGATGCTCGTCGCCATTTTGATTTGACCGCCATGGAAATCTTATTGGGATGACGGACAAATTGGTTTGTAGCTCATGGAGTACGAGTTATTATACCTGCGGCATTTTTGGTCTGCGACACTTTGAGTCTTCGAAACGGATTTGCGGGAAAATTGACTTGCGTTATCAGTGCAAGTCGCAATTGACACTGTTTCAAATGCAAATGCAGTTTGCTTGTGAAACAAAATGCACACACTGTATATGCGCTAAGTGAAGATTTATGTGATCTGTCTGGATATCGGACAAATCTCCAAACATATCCAGAAGTACAATAACTCTGCTCCATGAGCGACAGCAAGTTGGCAGTGCGCTACTTCTCAATTTTAAATTCTTTGACTGTCACATACTAGTTTGAAACTACTAGTAGTAGTTTTTACTTCTTTTTTTTATGTTCAGCAGTGGTCTCTCATATACAGTAAACACTTGCTGTGGCAATTTGTTTTCATATATCGTCAGCCCCACAACAAAACCTCGAATCTCACATTTTGGTCAAAATGAGTTTTTGGTACCATTTTGTAGCTGAGAAGTCATACTTTGTTGTGACAAAAGCCAATCTTCATCCTAAACTCCCTGGTGACCCAATTTTCCAAGCTTCTGAAAATCTCATGATAAAACCTCGTATCTTTTCTCAGACATACGAGGTTTTGCATAAGAAATATAATAACAATATTATGTTCATAATGTTCACTTTTTGGTACAAAAATCTCGTAACTCACATAAAAACTGCATTTTTGTGACTTTTCTTGCTTAAAACATATAAATACCTTCATGATTACCACATTGAAAACAACCATTTCAAAACTGTAATAAATATATAGTTTTTTTTAGGCCAAAAAGATAGTAATTAGAAGAATATTTCAAGGCCAGAAACGTTTTTGCCGTTTCTGAACATTTTACTTTTTGGAGATAAGAGGTCTTGTTGTGGGACCGACGATATCCTACACCTCAATATCTGCCATCCACATTGTACAACTCACCCTGGGAAAACTAGCAAAAATTCAGTTTGAACCATGATTATTACACGAGGTTGATTTGAAATTCATGCTGATTCTGTACCAATTTTGGTTGCGTCAAGTGAATGCCCTCCCACCCCACCCCACCCCACCCCACCGTAACAGCCAACATTGAGGTTCAGCAATATGTGTAAATGAATTTGATGTATAACTTGTGTTTTTGTCTTCAAGATTGAACTTATCTGTGGTGCTTGTTTGCAGTGCCAATGGGCTATTTCATTTTGAAATTCATACCACCCCCATGAAAGTTTATGGATTAAATGCACATCTCATTGAAATTCAAAAGTGCAATTGGGATGGATTCCATCTAGAGTTGTTATGATTTTGAAAAAAGTGTAGTTTCTCAAATATTTCACATTTTTTCTAAAAATGTCTGAAATTAAATTTGGTAATCACTAAAAGTGTCAATTTTGGGTGGAATTTCAAAATCTTTAATTCCACAATGCTTGTCCAAAAATTGTCTAGATTTAACTTAGTTTGGTATGAATTTCAAAATCTTCCACAGAGGGAGTGGGTGATTTTAATATGGAACAGCCCAATTATACAGCCATTTCAGTATCCATACATTTTGTAAATGAATTCAGCTTAAAGGGACTGAGCTTAAATTGCACTTAGAACTTGGAAATGGCCTTGAAAGTGTATTGAACATGAACATG
This sequence comes from Ophiothrix spiculata, assembly GCA_000969725.1. Taxonomy (NCBI): domain Eukaryota; kingdom Metazoa; phylum Echinodermata; class Ophiuroidea; order Amphilepidida; family Ophiotrichidae; genus Ophiothrix; species Ophiothrix spiculata. Next base: position 148,616 of record JXSR01S006668.1, read on the forward strand.
TGGAGAAAGTTGATTTTTTTTTTAGAGTCTGGTCCTTCCAAAAATTATCCAAAGATTGCAAAAAATATTGAATCAAAATCAAAAATTTGGGCTAGTTCCTTTAACCAGTAACCTTTTCTTTGATCAGTGTAGAGAGATCAATGTAGAGATCAATGTGTAAAGCAGTGGCGTGCCCATGATTTTTTGAGTGGTGGGGCACAACCATCAGTTTCCCCCGAATGACAAGTGGTGGAGGAAGGTTAAAAATTTAGAGGGGGACGAAGGAAAAATTATGTAACTTTGAAAATGCGCACGAAAAAAATTGTCAATTCAGCTAAAAATTGTTTAAAAATCTTAATTTGCGCAAAACTTGACAGATTTTGACTGAATATTGATATAATACCTGAAAATTTGCACGAAGCGTGCAAAATGATTTGCGTTTTCACATTTAAATTATCAAAAACTAAGGGAAATTAAAGGTCTCACTAGCGCACGGCAAGTTTTTCAATGATTTTTAAGACATTTAAAACTATTTTTCTTCTCTTTCCTTTTGATTTTTTTCTCTACTCCTCTTTCTTTTCTATCTTTTTTGAATCAAGGTTCCCGAATGGGCCTTCTCCCCCAACTTACTCGCCAAACTGGGGGGCACGCCACTGGTGTAAAGATTAATTTCCATCTCCTCTGACTTTTGTCTACATCACCTTTTATAATTTTTAGTACTTTTGGTACACATTTTAAACCACTTCATTAACCTTTTATTATGAATTGTATTATTGATTTATTAGCTATCAGTTCTCGTAAGATTAGAATAGAGATAGTACAGCATAGTTAGAGTGGTTATTTTTAGGAGCTGTAATACGTAAGTAAAGTAAATTCTTGCCGATAACTCGCTTACGTGGACGAGGGTCATGTAAATGTTTTGGAAAACTTCACCCTAAAATTGTAAATTTTTCTAATATGGAAAATGTCCTTAAAGTTGTATTTTCCTAATTTTTGTTTTACTGCCAAAATAGGTCTAAAATGACAAAACTTTGATAGCGATTGTAACTGGGTTTACCCCAGCCTGTAATAATGTGCAATGAAAATGCAACTATTCATTTTTTAATCTATTAAAATAGTGCAGTCAGTCTAATGAAATAGAAGAGTTTGCTATTGTTGTTTCAAATAATTCTCAGACACAAAAATTTTGAGCCTTGCGTAACACCATTGCATGTGCATTTTACGCGAGTACACAACGCTTTTCAGGCACGCCCGATGTCGCGGCACTCAGTGGCGTGCCCAGGATTTTTTGAGTGGGGGGGCACAACCATCAATTTCCCCCGAATGACCGGAGGCAAAATGATATAACTTTGAAAAATGAGCGCGTAGCGCGCGAAATTTTTGGTCAATTTAGCTAAAAAAATGGCATATTTAGACTGAATATTGATAATACATAAAAGTTCGTGCGAAGCGCGCAAAATTTTTCGCTTTTTCACATTTAAATTATCAAAAACTAAGGAAAATTCAAGTTTTTCAATGATTTTCAAAACATTTAAAACTATTTTTCTTCTCTTTTCTTTTGATTTTTTTCTCTACTCCCCTTTCTTTTCTATCCTTTTTGTGTCAAGATGCCCGAATGGGACTTTTTGCCCGACTGACTCACCAGACTGGGGGGGCACGTGCCCCCCCGGCCCCCCCTTTGGGCACGCCACTGGCGGCACTGTGGATTACTGATTAGAAACAGTGCTGCGTACTTCCCGGTGTCCCATTCTTGTCACAACTTGTGGATACGCGGTGGCTGCGTTCAGAAATCATGTTTGTGTCCGAAATTTATTTGAAACAATAATAGTATGACATGAAGCAGATGCTAATTCAAGCAAGTATATAGAATGAGGTTTTGCTCAAAAAATCTGCTCATATAATGAGTGATTTCAAAAATGTTCATAAATTTTGTAATAGAGCAAGTAATAGAATCAGAAATAGAATAATTGACTTTTGACTATTATCATATCAGTATTATATTTGAAATGCTTAAAAAAATTATCTTCACTAATGATTTTGTTACAGGCTGTAATCAGTCACTCCTTCAAATATTTTGGTAAAAAATTACTTTTAACAGAAAGCTCCTCTCATGTACTCACCAACATATATAAGAGGAAAGAAGACTATTAAGGATAAGAAAAAAAAAGGTTTGTCTCAGAAACCTTTTGCAAAAAAGCTTTGTGGTATGCAATTTTTATTTTTTTTAGGAAATTAGCTATATGGTATGCGATATTTCTTTTTTTTTTTAAACGCTCTGAAACTTTGATTGCCCAACATATGTGTGTGAAGTGCCCAGTTTCTAAGTACGATCCCACCCGTTTAAACTATGGGAAGTCTTGATCAGTTGAAATAAGACGTAAAATTTAAGGTAAAATTGCAACCAAATGACAGCAACCCGGACGGCGGTCGATCGCTGGATTATTCTCGATAAAAAAAGTGAGAAACACCAGCGCATAGCAATGCGCGCAGGTTTCTGAGACAAACCTCTTTTTTTTTTTGGCCTAAAGGTGTAGGATCCGATCAAATTCTTATCCCCAGGGCACACCGGAAGAGGTAATTCATTTGTTTGATGTCAAATTAAAGTCCATACTTTTCTGATTATATTTTCAAAATTTTACCTCAAAATCCTTTTTAGTTTTGGAAATATGACATAAAACATAAACTTAGTTCATATATCTATTTTCTATTTCTTATGTATTTACTTAACAATTTAGGGGCGCACCATTAGATTTCAAAGGAGGGAGCAGGAAGTTGGGTTCAGGGTGGATTTTTTTTCGCGTCCCATTCGGGGGCAAATTTTTTTTGTTGGAAATTACTGGTTTTTTTTCCCCCTATGCCATGTTCAAGGGTTATTTTTTTCCCCTCTGCCTATGGAGGGGGATATTTTTTTAAACTTCCTGCCCCCCCCCTGGAAATCTAATGGTGCACCCCTTAGCGTGCTGTATTATGCGATGCCAATAGAAACAACAGACAAAGCTGCCAACCCTGGAAAAATGCAAAACTAATATTGATTAATAAAAAATATGAAAAATATAATAATAACTATCTCTGCATTTTCAAGCTTTTGTTTTTGCTATTGTTATGTTTATTAAGTGATAAATTTGTTACCCCCGTTTGGTTCTCATGCAAAACAGAAATATTAATGGTTTTGGTTCATACCACATTCGGCTTTCAGCCTCGTGTAATACGAACCTAGCCACTAATTTTTTCTTGTATTGCATTAACAAACAGAGGATAAAGAAATGGAGAAATACGCATCGTACACTAGAACATTAATAACAATAAGACAAATCACAAACAGGCCAGGATTTCATTTAATTAGAAAAAAATCCTGGCCGAACAGGGACTCGAACCCGGGACCTCTCGCTTGCAGCGCGAGCGCTCTACCACTGAGCTATTCGGCCTCTCAGATAAACCGAGAGTTTTAATAACCAAATACCGTGGCAGAAGGTTCCGGTACAACACAAACATATAAACAGTATTATACGAGACAACCCATAGTTCAGGAGCATTCCTGCTGCAACCATCTATCTAATATACTATATATATCTAAAGATATAAACAGAGGATAACTAATACAATATCATGTGATTCATATTTAAATTCAAGAATCTACATGTTGGGTATATAAATTATAGAGTTAAGAGTTCCATTTGGTACTTGTAGTAATTAACATTATCAGTATTTTGAGTTTTTCAAATGCCATAAAATTTTGATTGCTTTAAATTATCGTAGACCCTCTAATACTTGGTACTTGTAGCAATTAACATTATCAAATGACATGAAATTTTGATTGCTTTAAATTATCGTAGACCCTCTAATACTTGGGTCTATGCTGTACCGATATCAGATGTGGTTTATGGTATCAGATGCAGACCTGAACATATATGGGCATTTTCACGGTAACGGAAGGACAATCACATAATTTTTCTGTATTTCCATTACACGTTACTTGCCTTAAACTTTTGTACCACTGATTTTGACATTTCACTGGTAATAAATCATCCAATGTTTAGCCCACCACTACCATGTGGTCTACTTTGATGGTCGTGAAGGACACAATGATGGCCTCAAGGCATATTCATGTCCTTCATGGTATTGAAAAATGGTAACTTAGTGGGTTGTGGACTAAATATTGGATGATTTATAACCGGTGAAATGTCAAAATCAACGGTACAAAAGTTTAAGGCAAGTAACGTGTAATGCAAACACATACATTGCCAAAATTGAATTGGATAAAATAAAACTAATTCCATATTTAGTTGAGTATACCTGAAAGCATTCATATTCAACAGGAATTTTTTCATAAAAATTCCTCTGTCGCAAAATATGCGTATTAATGAGGTCGGTCACGGAAGGACAGCAAAACGGACATGGTTTTTCACCTTGAGTACATTTTTGAAAATTTTTATGAAAGTTATAAAGAAATTTTATTTCAAAGTTACTGAATGCATTGCTTGGTGTTTCTGCAATAGTTTGCCACATTCCACATCAAAATATTCCCTACGCTTATGTTTTAACAATGCAAAATGCGAAGGGATCATGGTCACGGAAGGACAATTTGTCCGCTGATTTTTGGGTGCACTGAACCGTAAAGCCTGGTCAGGACTAACAAAAAATACAACCTCATGTGTAAATTTGATCCTTATTTAAGCCATTTAGAACAATAACACCCAAGTAAACAACCAAGAATGGGTTGAAAAAATTAAATAAAAATTACTACTTTTCATTATGAAAATCAAGAAATTTGACCAAAAATTAGGTTTTTTAAAGAAATTTCATAGACATCTTTGTTCAGTCTTTTCAAAATTAGGTTCATTTTAAAGAGCTTCAAAATAGTTTTCTTTTGATACCAAATACTAGTATATGGTGGTAGCATCTTTCATTGAATAGTTAAATCCTTTTTTCAATATTTTTCTCATGTCCACTTTTTCGTGAAAATGCCCATATAATTTCCTCTAATATGATTGGCTTTTACTCATCATGGATCCCACCTTTAAATCATCATCTAATTAATTATATAAGGCCTTGATTAAATGTGACCTGTCATATATATGTAGGTACCTTAAAGCAATACTCAAAAGTGAGGTGACATTTTAAAGCTTTGAAGTCTTAGCTCTAAAATGAGACCAACATATATATGGATTTTAATTTTTGGACCCTTAAAGGGGCAATGGACAAGTTCAGCATCATCCTCAAACTTTTCCCCAAGCATTTTGAGATTTTTGCATCATTTAAAGTATTAATGGTAATAATGACAGCATGTAAAGTTTCATTGTCAAATTCAAACCCTTACAATCCCTATGTATCAAAATATTTAGATATTCTTTTATTTTTAATTATCGTTGTCGACAATGATAAATAATGTCCCCTATCGTTGAATTTTTAAAAGTGGCCTTTTCAGGAGATCTAATGCAATCCCCAAATTTCGTTTGATATATCTGCAATCTATTATGTGAAAGGAATATTATATGAACAAATCTTTTGACCTTTCTATATAGCATCAATTAATACGTTAAGAGAACAGCCCAATACCCAACATCAAAAAAAACCAAAATAAAATTCTTAATTTTTGACTTTTCTGAAGGTTTAGATGAAAGTTGTCCCGATATCTGGTAATTGACTACTATTTTCTAACACATGAAGTGTAAATCATTTACAAATAAAATTTCAAAATTTAGTCAAAGGTTTAAGATTTAGGATAACTATAATAGATATGACGGGTCACAAATGTTAGTTTACATTTTTACTCTCAAATGTTGATTTTTTTTTAACCATTTTCACAGATATTTTGTAACAATAAAATCAATTAAGAGTAACTTTTTATACCATACATATACCAGTGTGTGCTTATTCTAGTATAGTAAAGTGAACATCATATTTTGCCATGAATGATGATGAAAGCAGTCGCGGATCTAGGATCTGGGGCCCGTTTCATAAAGATATGAATCAAGCGTACGTTTGATTTCAAACGTAAATTTACATTATATAAACCTGTTTTACGCTTGATAAAT
>JXSR01S006668.1:191159-203603 GCA_000969725.1 Ophiothrix spiculata
GGTGCTGTCTGTACAAGTAGAGCGTTCCTAAGCATGGGGTCAATTATCATGACATTTCCTAGTGATTCGTCAAAACATGGATGCCAATTCAGGTAAGATAAATGAGTGATTCTGGATTCGCAATTTGAACAAAATCTAAGAAAGTAACGCAACTGTGGAATTTTAATCACATCGGTAAAGGTTTAGATATTATGCTAGGAAATAATATTCTGTATAATGCAATTGTTGATCGTCAAATTAACTAATCAAGGTTGATCATTAAATTCTCCAATCCAGCCGTACTGTAAAATTAATTAGCATCCATTGAAGTCCACTTTGTCTATTGAAAAAAAATCATAATGTGTACTTTTATCATGCAGCTTTAAATTTTTGGTGTTTTTTTAATAAACCCAAAAATGATCATTAATTTTCACAAGTGTTTGGTATACTCCTTGACTACAATGGTCTAGGGCTTTAGCAATTCACTAAGCCTTTTAGGTGTGCAAGAGCATATTTTCCACATTTGTTTCATGAATGCAAGTTGTTCAAAATGAGACTTCACAAAAATTTGGCAAAATTAACCATTGAGTCAATGGAGCCCAGTCATCAGTTCATATTCATGTAAATCGTAAGTCAGTTTAGAAAAATTCCCGGGGGGTGGGGGAGGGGTAACTGGGTATTGACTGACTTGTCAGTCCATATGATTGACATGAATATGGACTGACTGGGCTTCATTGACTCAATGTTTAATTTTGCCAATTTGTAGTAATCGAAAATGGTTGTTCAAAACACAAAAGTCACTGTGCATGGAATAATCCTTTTTTTTTCAGAAATCTGGTAATGTTCTTTCAAATATGAACAAAATCGCATATAATTTGTAATAGATGTTATCATATATCTACATTATTTGCAATGCTAGCAAGGCACAATATTATTTTTAGTTCTAATTATCGTGCAGTAGGCCTACCACTGGAATTTAACGGACTGAAAATGTAAAATCAAACTATAACTAATTAGTATAACATGTACATGTATTAATTACCAGGTCTTTCGTGCGATGGCAATAACACGTCCGTCACATCATATGATTAATAATTTCATCGGCATTGCATTGCATTGCAGTAGAAAAACATCTCTCACCGCTTTTATCCGGAAGCCCTATTAACCGGAATGATACCATAAGATCAATAGAATGTGTTCTCAGTGTTCTAGCTCATTAGCATACTTACAATTTATAATTTATTCACCTTGTCATTACAGGACTGATCATCAGCACTATGGCTTCATCCGTGTGGAAACAAGGAGCTAAAGCATTAGGGAAACTTCCTGTCCCTTCGAACCATGCCCTGTGTGTGAAATGCTGCCAGGCAATGCATGTGAGCCCAGCAGAGCTTACACTGTTTAATGTATCGCCCAAGCCAAGGTTTTATTTACGCCCAAGAATCAATAGACCCGATGTCTATTACAACAGAACTAACAGATACTTACATCCGCCTATGGGGTGTGGAGTGGCGCTTGCTGGTCACCGTAGCATTAAGGGATTTGATCCACTTCAAAATGAGATAGCTATGGCTACGACAGTAGAGGGATTATTCGGTGCTGTCTGTACAAGTAGAGCGTTCCTAAGCATTCATCACATATGTAGTATTATACAGAAAATGAATGCTATTGTAGAGTTTGAACCCTGTTCAGAGACAAGACAAAGCCTTGCTTTGTATGTCAAGGAGCATCCAGAGTTTGTGAGCATGTGCTCCATAGCTGAGCACCAGGTCAGTGATCTGGGTAATGATGACTTGACGGACACAATGCAGTGCATGGTGCGCTTTCTTCATTCTGATAATGAGGACCCGCTTCCCTTTGTTCAAGAACTTTATATGGAAGGAACCCGTAGATTACACAAATTTAACACCCTTCAGCTTGCTAAGTTTGCTCAGTATATCAGGTTTACACATCAATGGCTGAAATATGTTCCGGCTCTTGGATCTATCGCTGATCGATTTTCTCAAGTTCTAGATGAGTTAGATCATAATCACTTGCAGGAGTTATTAGCACTAATGACAGCTACTGTAGAAGTGTCATCCAGGGAATTGCAGAATAGGGCATTGAGTAAGATCACTGAAGTCATGCGTACTGTTGTGCAACAGAACATACCGTTGACAGGCAGTGATGTTAGTAGTATTTTGACCTATGAATGGAAAGCATACAGAAGTTGTACTTATCCAGAGCTTAATGACCTGTGCAGCCAGGTCATTTTGCGGCAGAACTTGCATGATGTGTCTGTTGTGGACCTATTCCGAATAAATACAGCTCTGGTGAATCTCAAAGATATCTCAGAAGACCTGATTAATGCTCTCAATGCTGAGTTACTCAAACGACTCCCATTAATGACAGATACAGGAGACATTGGATTAACAATAGAATTGATAAGTCGCTCTTCACGTTATGATTCGCCTGTAAATGCCCTGATCTCAGACAAAGTGAGAGAACTTCTGCAATGCTCTGAGCCTCCTCTGGACAGTATCTGTATAGCACTCAGACGCATGAGACACTTGACATTAACGCCACTCGTGACAGATCTCATTGCCTGCATAAAGCAAACTGATCTGACTATTTATGAGATCCTCCCTATCTGTGAATATTTCAGATTATTTAAACAAGGAGGCGTTATTGATGAGTTGTACCAAGTTCTAAGGACCAAACTTTATGAATTACGTAAGACATCATTGTCCCCATTACTCATGATAAAAATTTTATATTGCTTGTCACTGATGCCTGCTAAGATTCTTGAACATATTGATTTAGATTTGCCAACCTATTCAGATCTGTTGCCTCAACTCAATGATAGATACACCAATTTGCTTTCTGTTACACTCAAAAGGCTCCAATTCAAACTGAAAGATGCTCCCAAAGCATGCCAAGGTCTGCAGCAACTCATAGACAGAGTCAACTTCCAAGTGGTGTGCAATCTTGATCAGAATGACAGTATTCACCATCTTAATAACATTGCCAAGTATATCATTCAAGAAGGAGGATGCGACGTTGTCTTCTTAGAGAAAACAATGAGGCAGTACACCGACAAGCTCTTTCAGATCAAAAACCCACAAGTCGCTGTGAAATGTGCCAATATTCTAAGCATGGCAGAATACCTTCATGCACCACTAATGGACAAAATAGCAGAAGTAGTAACCAGTAAGATCAACGGTGTGAATCCATCGCAGATTGCTACCATTTTGGCGCCATTCTGCAACTTAGGCTATGATCCTCCTAATGCTGATGAGTTCTATCAAGCATGCATCAATAGATTCCTTCCATTTCTAGATGATGTTGAGACAGACGGCAAGCCCAATCCATTCTACCTGGTATCCCTAGCCTTTGGTCTGTCCTTGACACAGAGATTTCCAGAAGAATTACTCAAGAAGATATTCACTGTGGATTTTCTGAACAAATTTGACGAGGCATTGAAAGGTAAGAGAACATAGATGTATTGTTTGCATATTGTAAAAATGACCATGTTTTGAATAATTTTCCTTTGGTTTACCTTTTGGTCACCTAAATATGCTTACCTGTATAGGTCCATGCACATTTGCCTTGAATTTAATTCAGGCTGTTAACCCCAGGGGGTACTCAGATTTCGGGGGGTATGGACGTGCAACCGGAAGATATCGCCTACCATCCGATACATGAACCTGAGGAAGCAAAGAAATGCTACCCATTTGTAAACCACTTTTACCGTTATCTGTACCATAGTTACATAAATTTTACAATGTAGATTTCTGTTTTTTCATCAGATAATCAATGAGGTGATTTGACTTTGGGTGTACAGCATTGGTGCATTGAGAGTACAGAGATTTCATCACAAATTTTAAAACAAATAGTGACTTCCCATGCAACTCTATGGATCAGCTTTCAAAAATTGATTGATTTTAATAGCAAATTTAAAAAATATTTCAATGCCAGAATCATGTGCGATGTGTGGTACCCAAACCACAACAAGGTAACAAACAGCTCACCATTTCACAGATTTCCTTCTCAGTTAAAAAAGAAAGAAAACAAAGTTGCCTGGCTGCGCACAAAGTCCAACGCTGGTTATTTTGAGATCATTGTATTGTGTAAACATATGTCTGTTTTCAGCATCATTGTGCTATGAATATTGAATATGTGATGTCATTTTTTCCAGATGCATCATCACAAGGGAAGACGTTGATGGAAGCATGCTATCGACGCCGCATGATGCATCTCAACAGGACGATGGTCTTGGAATGTCCGGAGCTACAGATTCCTTGGTTCCATGAAGAATACTGCCAGATGATACTTGGAAGAAGTAAGTTAGATGAGAAATGTAAGATGCTGAACGCAATCCCACATGTACTGGTTTATAATTTATTTATTTATTTAAAACATTCTGCTGAAAGCCAAAAGTGAAACTGCATTAAATTCAAGGGACGCCTCCGAGGTGTGAAAGACAGAATATTGGAAAGAATTTTCGATTTTAGGTGCAGGAGGAAATTGAAGTTTTTAGAGAAAACCTGTGAGGACGAGTATGGATTGACAACCAAATTCATGTACAACCTAGGTCTGACCGGGAATCGAACCCAGGCTGCAGCGGTAAAAGGCGAGGGCAGAAACGCTGTGCCAACCCGTCCCACCAGGCAAGATGTTAATAAATATGTACCCAATCCTAAAAGCATCTTTCTTGTGACCTATAATCTCTTCAGTGAAACATAATTATGGGCATGAAAATTTGTAGCAAATGGCCAATGCTCTTTCACAAGCTAAAGCAGTGGCTTCATTACCAACATGTGTGCGGTCAACTTGCAGAATGCAAGTTGAAGTGAAATTGGAGTTTTGATAGGAAGGTCTGCTATGTGTAACATTTACTTAAGCTGCATTTATACCTAATGGTTATTAAGAGTCTTTTGTCGCTACGCATCGATCGATGTCTATAGACGCACAGTCTTTACACGCGCTATGCACAAGGAAAAGCGTGTGTAAAAGACTGCGCGTCGATGGACGTCGTGCGATGCATATCGACAGACTCTGAATAAACCATTATGCAGGAGTTATACAGTCTATGATGAACACCTCTTTAAGTGTAATTTGATTTGTTGTTTGTATCACAGGATCTGCCAAACTGAGTTCCAGTGAAGAAGAGCTGCAGAGTGTGTTGGTTGAAGTCCTGGGCGGTGCTCAGTATCTTCGCTCACAAGTGGTGGGGCCATACTACATGGGCATGTGTAAGTACAACATACCCTGTTGTTTTTAATTGTGTTGATAAAGAGTATGCAGGACATGTAATTTCAATAAAAAGTAAAAAATGTCAAGTCTTAACACATTCAAAACCAAATATTCCTGTTTAAAAAAAAATCAGTGGTGACATTTGACAAGCATTTCTATTTCTTAAAAAAAAAGAAGAAGATTTTTCAGTACTTTATTCAGGCATATATTCAAACACTTGTTATTAAATGTCCCTATAGAATATCAATAGCCAATTTTGTTTCTTTTGTTGCATTTTCTAACCTTGAAATTATCCCACCCGTATCTCAACACAGATTTTTTACTGTTGTCACAATAGAAGTGTTTAAATCCAAGCTAGTATAGCAACTTGACTCTTGCAAACGCTGAGCAGAATTACCTTTACCTGTAATATGACGTTGCAGTGGGTCTGGAAGTAGACAACAAAATGCATCCATGCACATGTGTTGTTATTACGTTGTTCATGTGCAATAAAGATGCTATAGCTTGCATTTCTACGATGCAGATCAAGTATAATGTCATCACAAAGTCATGCGTTCAACTAGAAAAACATTTGTGTTCATGGATTTATCATCAAAGCCTATCAAAAAGATCATGATTTGTGTTTTTGTACAGTATCTCGAGTTCCTAAATTGATAAATCTTGCAGATTTTGTTTTTATAAAATATCCATGTTAGAATTAGACCATTTTCAGGGACATTGACAGTTTATTGTATGTGTCAACACTTACACCGAACTGGTTAGTCACAAATTCTTGATAGTGCTTTTGGTCAATTGAAGTGCACGGAGGGTTAGTTTAAATCAAATCAACTTTATTCACAATATATCATACATAAAAATATCATAAAAACAATGAAAACACTAAAAAGTTGTAGGAGTGCAGTGTGTAAATGACTCTCAGTATAAAAAAGATTGAAAAGATTTTGAAAAAAAAGCAAGTGTTGAGATGCTAGTTTTCTTTGGGTTGCTTTTTTTAAAATATTAATTTGAATGAAACTCTGAAGAATTGATGACATCATCTCTAACCTGCACAATTTTCACATATCTGTATCTCTTTTTCTACCTCTTTTAATTTTCACATTCAGTGTTTGAATTTGTGCTGGATCCAGAGGGGAATCCATTACCAATTGCAGATTACGGCAGTGTTCTCAACTTTGGAAAAGTCAAAAATCGTGTGATTTCAGATCTTATGCAGTGGGGAACACAGGCCAAAACCTTACCCAAAGGGTCACAAAGGTATGTGTTGTGAAAAGGATTATTCAAATATTTAAGGTTTCTGTCGACATGCCGTATGTCGACATATATGTCCACATAAATTATATCTCGACATGTCAACATGAAATCTCATTTGTCGACAAAACTGGGCAAGTAAATTTTATAAAATGATGATTAATTGTCAATTTATGGCTGTTAATTAGCAGTTGAGCTTTAAAGTGTTGCATAAATAATTTAATGCTTATTAGTTGGTCCTCATTTACAACTGTTTTAAAAGTTTTTACGATGGTTCACAACAAAAAAGTTACAAAATATCAATTTGATATCATCCATATTTTCGTACGCAGAAAGAACTAGTACATTACTATAATATATGTAAGTCTACATCTAAAACGTGTCATTTTTGCTTATACAAACAATTTCGTTTTTCCCACAAAAACCAAATCTTTGATGTCAACTTTATGTCGACGTCGACAAAAAATTATTGAGACATGTCGACATGAAAAAACAGTCTCGACAGAAACCTTACAAATATTATAATATATCTTTTTGAATGAGAGAATACGGCAGTTGTGTCCATTACAGAAAAATAATGTACGCCCATCCATTATGAAACGATAGATGACAGGCTTTATTCTTATTCTTATTTTAAAATTTGATGGATGTGTATAACCACGAATGATGTTAATTTATTGTCAAATAACAATAGACATCGTTGGAAAAATGTCCACCCTATTCAAACATGAAATATTACAAATCCAGTAAAGCTGTTTGTGTCGGATGTGTGCGTATATCTACATTGCGCCATGCTTTTCAACACGCAGTTGGCTCCAGTACGTTTGATGCTCAATGCACTTTACATGTCTTGTCTCGCAATGGATAACCAAAACTCCTTGTTAGGTAGTAGAATAAAAAACAATCCGGTTGGCAATTTAAAGAGTCATTCCAGTTTTGTTTAACATTTTCCATGAAATACAAAGTGAAGAGCGAAATAAGCAGTGAAGTGTATATTCATAGATTCAGAGCAGAGATGCAGGACTTTGTGTACTGGCCCGTGTAACGGCGTTGTCAGTGGTGGAGCCAAACTGAGGGTATTCTGGTACACTCAGTCCGATGCAGCTAGTCTTTTACATGTAGACACAAACCGTGCAAATAATAATTTGCGCTAATTATATGCCAGTGACAAGATGCGATGCATCATCAGCAAAAACCTGCCCCAACAAAATCAACTCTGGTGCAGCGAGTCTTTTACATGTAGACACAAACCCAGAGGGTGAATCAAGCCCTTCCCATAACACACAGCAGAACTCAGTTGACCCAATGAAATGTTAACCATGGTCACTCCACTACTGAATTCATTTGTATGGTAAACAGTTTGAATTTACTCTATTTCAAACTGTATTTTGGGAATGAAAAACTCTGTCCAACTGAGATTTGTTTGCATTGATATCAAGCTGTGATTATCCTCTTTCTGAAGGTCCTTTTCATTCACAATTGGACAAAATAATAAATTTTCTATAGTAAGTTTTCCATCAGTAGTTTGATCATATAAGTCTAGTCTATGCAGTTGGTTCACTCAGTGTGCTGTTTATACGCTGTGGAAATAGCAGTTTGAATTGAATGGTGGGAAGGGCTTAATTCACCCTCTGACACAAACCATGCAAATAGTAATTTACGCTAATATACGCCAATGACAAGATGCGATGCATCATCAGCAATTTGATCCAATGTCAGAATAAAATTGTTGGCAAGTCTGGACTCTCTGCTCTAAATCTAGGTGTGTCTAACAAATAAAGATGGGACAAGAAATCTTAGGCCAAACATGCCCGTGAAGGCTTCGTTTCCAATTCCAAGATTGACCAATCTTTATTTTCTATGGTAATGTTTTTAGGGTTGCCATTGACTACATGCATCCTGGGTGCTACAACATCAATTCTAGCAGTTTGTTTGGTGGATATTCAGTCAAGCGCAGACAGATGGAAATCATGGGTTATCGCCTCGCTCAGGTAAATCATATATGACAGAATGATTGACAACCAATATTTACCATTTTTTTTGCCATTTAGATCAAAGGCCTAAAGCATAATTGATGACGCATAATTGTAAGCCATTTCCCCTCATTAGGTTAGCAGCCTGACCATGCACATTTGACCTGATCATAGATTATAATATATTTTCCATAACAGCTCCCCAATTAATGCATTAGGTATTCAAACACGCCAAAGAGTTGTTCATTGCGAATCAACAACGATGCATCCATGCGTCTGCGTATGTTTATTGCGCGAGGGTGGCTTAAGCCACCTGAGTGCGTGACGCGCTAATTTGAATAACAACTGTGGATTCATCACGAATCAACAACTGTACGCTCCTGTATAAAGAGATACAGTGAGTTGTTGAACATGAGATAATCAAAGCAATTTCTGTTGAAAAGCTTTTAAATGCATACAGGCTTAACTGCATTTCTAGATATTTACTTAGAACGAATTGACTGTGTCTACTGGCAAGTTGGGGACTCGCATAATTGCACTGCAGATTTGTCAAGGTGATGACCAAGTGTTCTAATTTCATCAAAATTTGAATTTTTACCTTAACATACATGCAGCGGTCAGGCCCTGAATCATGTTAAATTATCTGTAGACAAAGTGGTCCAATTTTAGTTACATGTAGGTTGCAACCATTGTTTAATTAGGTATTTATTTGAATGTTAAAAGACCCTGTGCTTCATTTTAGTCTAAGATTAGTCAGAAAATCTGAAGGTTTTAATGACACTTTCCTTGTACAAAGTAGCTCAATGTATGTTGCTATAAGAATTTAGTAAGTTGCCTTACAATGTCTAGGGCACACACACACACCTAAGATGGTGCTCAGTTAATTATGTTCCAACTTATGGTGCGTTTACACCGGGATGACTTGCTTTGAAAATTTTAGGGGACATGCCTGCCAGACTTTGACCTATACCTATATTTGCCTCAAAAACCCACCTTTCAGTATACCTATTTTGACAAAAAAGCACAAAATTTTACTCAAATTGGGTGCTGTTGAGCGAATTTCTCTAAATACACCCAAATTTTAAAAATTGGGCCCATTCATCTTCGACAAAAACAATCCCATCGCTTCACCAAAACTGAGAAAAACATCCCCAAAGACAGGGACATCCACGTATACCTTGTCAATGCAAGTACTCCCCTGGGTATGTGCTGTTCCAAAAGATCACAAGACCGCATGAAATGATAATCTGTATTAATCTGCTCTTCCTTTTCCAGATCCCTTATTATGAATGGAAATCCACATCACTTCCTGAGAAGGCAGATAAAGTAAACTATCTACAAGAAGTTCTCTTTGGAAATCAGAAGTCATCATCTCTATCAGGGCCTATCACTGTTCTCAAAGATGAAGTTAATCCCAATAGGAATAGGAAAGGACTGCAAAATGTGCAGAGAACTATTGCAGAAAAGGCTGTCACTCTTCCTGGCTATACATCACTTGGCGGTATGGATCTGAGGATCCGGGAAGAAGACATGATGGATGATCCGGCTTTGATTAGAGCATTAGACCATATGACAAGTGCGACTGAAGGACGGCAGCTTTAATTCTACGTCACATAAAGGTATGGATCCGACGATCGACAAAGAAGATATGATGGATGATCCGGCTTTGATTAGAGCATTAGACCATTTGACAAGCGCCACAGAAGGACGGCAGGTTTAATTCTATGTTACGATCCGGGAAGAAGACATACATCACTTGACGGTATGGATTGGAGGATCCACATTGAAGACATGGATGATCCGGCTTTGATTTGAGTGTTACTGAAGGCTGGCAGTTCAATGAGATACTGTCCAACAAGCACTGGCAGTTCCACGGTATATTTGACGGTATTAATTTGAGAAAGATTGATGAACATACATAAATATTGTATGATGGATTACTAGTAATCATTTTGATTGTGTCTGTGTGATAATCAAATAGGTCTAATTGAAAATCAAAACTTAAAGGGTTACAGTTTAATGGTATTAATATCTTCAATACTTCACAAATGGCTACCAACAGGCAATAATGCTAGGATTGTATTTTGCAATTCAATCCTCCGTTTTGTATTATTCTGAAAAAATTCTTTTCATTCTCGGCATGACAAAATTTCAGCGTGCATGAACATCAAACCCATCATGGAGTCACGCAACAACAGAACAATCAAATCATGCGAGCTCACAAGTATTGCGCGAGTTGCATGTGAACTTAAACCTCTGCGCACAAGATGCGTAAAAGTGAAAAGGTTTTCTTCAGGCGACTTTAATAGAATATTTACATGAATTATTTTTTGAGATATTTAATTCTGCAAAAATTTGCAAATTTGAATCCCTTTGTAACCATGAACTTCATTTACAGTATTCTCATAACATTTTTTTTTTGAATTTTTTTTATGCTTAGAGTTCACATGACCTTAATAAAACTAAAAGATTAGAGGCCCTGATCCTAAGTTGCAACTATCATCCCTTTTTTCTTAATCATGAAATTTATGATTATAGACTTCTGTATCTTTTGTCATTTGCAGTATTCAAACAATGTTTTCTTTCTTTGAGAGTTATGTTCTTTTTCATCATTTTCTTCTGACGCTGAAGTCAATTTAATTTTGAAAAATGGTTAGATTAAGCTAGTAGGAAATGCCACAACCAAAAATTTTCCACCATATAACTATGCATTTCTACTAGGATTCTTATTGGGGTAAATCAGTTTCAAATTACAATAACTTATTTTAGAGGAAGTCCAGTTGCAAGTAGGAAATATTTAATGATAACCATAACTCTTAACCAAAACAATGACTGTTGAATCTAAAGACAAAATCAATAAGACCTTAATGTAGGAATGTATTATTAAGAATTGTTGGTATTATCTATCTCCCCTAAAGGAACATGCTCCAATTTTTCAAAATTTTGTTTTCAGTGTCATTTGAAAGATGAGAACAAGAGGTCTAAGTTTCAAATTTCATTTGAATTGGTCGAACTGTTTTGATTTTATAGGCAATGTTGTATTTCAGAGCTGCCTATATGTTACTGTGTAAATTAATGTTGGCAACCATAAAACACAAATTTTCACATTTATCTCCATAACAGAACATAACTTTGGGGAAAGTTAGAAAATATGAGCAATATTTTGGGACCAAAATCTCAAGTTTGAAAATAGTTAAAGCAATTGGCCCGTGTTCCTTTAACTCATAGTAATGATTCTTAGAAGTGTTGTTTTCTTAGCCCGATTCCAGGGGTGAGGTTCCACTTTATATATCAAAAGCGAATGCAATATTCAATACATTATTGATTTCAAATAAAGCGATGAGTAATTCAAGTCTACTAATAATATCACGGGCCAGATCATTTTAGCAGCTCAGTATTGTAATGTTATATTTCACCATGTCATTTTTTGGTCTGTAGTAGTGTAGTGATGTATCCTTAAAAAAAAAAGGGGTGTGTGTGTGTCACATATCATGTCTGGCCTTCAGTAAAGGGTTTTAATTGTTTGTCATTTTGATGTACATTATTGTTTTTTACATGAAAATAAATGATATGGACAACTAAAATCTGTAAGACATAAGAATTTATTTCTTCCACATGCAAAATTACAGTAACAACATATTAAAAAATAGTACAATCAACTGTATATTCAACATCTTGGAGGAGGACTGGGAAATAAGCATTAAGCCTTTCAGGTCCCAGACTCCAAAAATCTAGATAAATTACACATGACAGTTTAAAAGAAATCATAAATTCAGCATCCTGTCCTCTCAATTCCACAATGCGATGGCCACAGAGTCGAAAGAAAGGAAAATCTGTATAAGAAAGCAACATGTTTGCTTTGCATAGCTTTTGTGGACATTGCTTTATTTGAGGGGTGCTCTGGCAAAATGAGAGTAAAGTCCCAAATTTCAAAATTGAGTTCATGGCATATTTTGATTCTCTAGAATCTCAGCTTTTGAATGATATATAATATGTCACACTTTCTTTC
>JXSR01S006668.1:248046-260474 GCA_000969725.1 Ophiothrix spiculata
CCCCCGGGGAAAAATCCAAACCCTTTTAATATTTTTAAACGCGTTTATATTATAATATAATCCACGTCGGTAAGCGAAACAATATTGAAGCCAAATGTTTTACCTTGTATCGTTACGTTGAATGAATAGGTAGCCGTATTTCCCGCGTCATCAGATGCAGTGTACGTCACCACTGTTGTACCAATAGAAAACATTGAACCCGATGCATAGTTTGATGTCAGTGTAAACGATTCAGAGTCATCGCTCACTCCCAGGTCGGCTTCATTCCACGAGACACTGTCTTCGGTTTCCAAGGGATGGGCGTTGCCAATTACAGTAGTAATTGTTGGGTTGAAGCTAGGCGGCTCCGAATCTAGAGAATAAGGTGGAAGTTACCGATTGGACTGGTAATACGGTACTTGGATATTTTACAATATTATTCAATCATCTTTATTCAACATTTTACAAAGAAACATAAAATGAGCAAAAAATAGAATAAAGAAAGCACATGGAACCAAGCCAACTGGTGCCTCTACTGACAGCCAGGCAGGGTGAAGACAAGGGACGGACAAAAAAAAAATAAATAGGACAAAAACAAGAAGCAAAACGGGAACTTGAATGACGTGAACTAGCGGCGGGGACAGATATGTCGCCCTGGAAGAGCACTACGAGGCAACATTCCATTCTCTCTGATGCCGAGACTGGAATATGGAAAACGAGGAAGTGATACTGGTTTTGGAAATGTCTTCCTTCAGCGATTTGTATTTGGTGTCAGATTTCACAACCCGCAGGAGATGATTTAGCCGCGATTTATTGGCTTTGGTTATAAGACCTCGAGAGCCAACCTCAAATGGAATATGGCTGGCCTTTTATCCGGCATCAGTGAGATCACCAACCAGGGAGGCATATCTGTCGACTTTGAGTGTGTGGGATTTATCAATGTTTGTTTCGAATGGCACAGTATATCTTTTACAATCCAGCTAGAATTTATATATTCAGAATTTCTAGTCATCGCAAATTCACGATAATATAAAATTACTATTTAGTTACCTGTGGAAGTGTGCCGACGCAAAATTATCTTAAACGGGTGGGAGGTTGACAAGGTCATCGTTAAATGTGGAGCAATTCGATATAAGATGTAATTTAGGCAAAAAAAATCATTTCAGCTAAATAACCTGCGACCATTTGTAGAGGCATTATTGCACCGTGCTATTCATTTATGATAGAGATATCATTGTTTCGCACTTTTCTGTTATTTCTCGCATATCAAAAAGCTTTCTCACCATGATTTCTCGTATACATGAAAACCATCACCATTTTCGTATAACTGTTAAGCTTATCTTACCATTTCTCCTTTACCTGTTACTCATAAATTTTAACATACCATTTTTCTCATATTTACATACCAACCACAATGATGTTAAAACTCTCCGAAGCAAAGTTGTCATATTCATCGGTTGCTGTCAGTATAACGAGTGTAGACCCAGACCCAAAGTCTCCAACGGAGTCAGGATTGGACACCACTGTAACAGCGCCCCCAGAGTTGTCCGTAGCGGTGATGCTGGATAGGATACCAGTGATGGTTCCTCTTTGCGCCAGTGATAATGTTGTGTCGCTAGGAACGTTGTCAAACTCGGGAGGTTCGTTATCTGAAATTAAAACATTAAAACCACCGCGTGTTTTTTGATCTTCAAATTGGCCAGTTCATACAGTGTTACCAAAAGTCTACATTTATATTTGGTGGTTAATTATGTGCCAAAACTACATTTACAAAGATTGAAGGTAGGATCTTTACTAGTAAGATGACCAAAGACACAGTACAACACTACTACGTATGATTCTCCACGAAACATGAAAGTAATTAACCTACTTAACCACTACATATTCGCGCGTCTTTGTCTTGCTGGTCAGTTTCCATCGACACCAAGCGGTCAGGGTGGGTCGCGCATTGGACCATGGTACACTTACCTGCTACTGTTACATTAAAATGGTCATAAGCGGTATTTCCAGCCTCATCCACAACGTCATATGTCACTGTGGTATGCCCAATAGGAAACTGAAATCCAGGTTCGTGAGATGCGATTATTGTGATATTGTCCATGTTGCCAGTTATATCCGGAAGAGTCCATGATATTACAGCAAACGGTTCACCCGGATCATTATTCCTCTCAAAGTTGCCAGGTATGTTGGTGATGACGGGTGGAACAGAATCTAAGAGGAATAATCAACATAAACAGGTATTATAATATGTAAACGATTAAAATATTCTTGGCGTCGGTCTACTAATGAAAAATCATCTGAATAGTGAAATACATATATTAACCATCGGTTTATTTGCTTTACTTACCCGTGCAAACTACTCCTGTTGCGTCAGAAAGACTGCAAGTATGAACTCCCCAGCCATCCTGTGAGCATGCTGCAAGGACAGCCTCGGTGCCATTACAATCGACATTACTCAAAAGTATTGGCAAGTTGGGATGATGCCCGAATGAAGATGATGTGGTGCCCCCCTCGAAGCCGTACTGACGACATACTACCCGCGCGTCATTGTTGTCCCATCCGTCGCTACAAACCATTCCCCATTCTCCTAAAGGTAGGGAAAATGGTTATGATATAGCAGAATTAGTTATTATGATAGTTGCTCATGGTTTACCTCAAATTCAGCCTGCTGTTTCAAGCTTGTTACTGTATTAATGGCAGGTGTAAATAATTTCCTTTTGTATCTTGTGTAATATTATAAATCTTTCTTTACTAATTTTTAATTGTGTACAATAATGTTGTCATAAAGATTTGATTTGATCCAAAAATTTTAGAATGATTAAAATCTGTGTCCACAGAGGTCGATAAGAATTAATTAACCAATGGTAATTCACTGTTTTCAGTAGAGTATGGATTATGTTATTCTGTAAACAAATTTTTGGGCTTTAAAATATGATCATCTGCATTTTTTTTGACACTCTTCGACATCATTGACAAAACACACAATTCGTAAGTATCAAAAATTGTATTACATCCAATACAGTATCCAGTTTTGAGGGTCTTCGGATAAGTGTCAGCTGAAGAACCATTTTAAGAGTTACTGACATAATTTATTATGTTTATGGAAGGCAATTTTTGGACATATGGAAGCCATTGCAGATACGACTTTCATGTGTTCCTAGTCGACCACAAGTAGATTTCATTATGCATTTAAAATATACAATACAATCAGTACACTCCAGTCTACTGAATGGATCCAGTCTACTTAATGGAACTTTTGTTCATTAAGAACAAGTATTTACCTTCGTAGTAGACTTCAACACGGCCCTCATACGATGTATCGCCATCAACAAGGCGCACAGGTGGGACTGTAGGATTGAAAATATAGAACAAAGTGTTAAGTTAATTGCTAAAACATTTTACAAGTGAATCCGATTTTGTGATGTACAAAAGGTGCGATAATGTTAATACGTTTAACAACATCTTGGATTGCGCAACTATAGAGTCCATGATAGATGATTATGAGAGATCAACTTGCTCGAGATGCTCAAGTCAAAATACTTTATTTTTGGCTTGATTCAAGCTGTATATGTGTATCACATAACGGTAAATTGTGCACTCAAAAAATATTTATATACTAAATCTAACCATTCTATAAAGACTTCCTGGAGTTGTTAGTTGCACAAAAATGCTGTTTGAAGACAATGTTAGCATGATAACCAAGTAAACAACCTAAACATAAATTGTGTGATTTCTGTTTCGTATAACCAACGGAATCTTCATAAATATAATTCAAAAAAGTTCCTTTCGTGAATATGGAAAAAGCAATTTCTGTTTTTTCAAGTACCATTAGTATTTTTCATTTTATGCACAAATTACCCTTATGTGATAGACTGTCCTACAAATTTTGGCTTGAGTGTCTCGAGCAAATATACATGTAGTACATTGCTCGAGACACTCAAGCCAAAAAAATTCGTTATTGGCTTGAGGCGCATAACAGTAGGTTGTGCATAAAATGAAAAATACTAATGATATTTGAAAATCCAGAAATCAATTTTTCCATATTCATGATAGGAACTTTTTTGAATTAAATTTATGAAAACCGCACTGTTCTGATCAGAGAAATTTAAAATCATATTTGGTTTGTTTACAATGGTAACAATGGTTTACATATTTTTAAATCTTTAAACATCATTTTTGTGTAACAATTACTTCGGGAAGTCTTTATAGATAATTTTAGTATAAATATCCTTTGTGGAGTGTTGCAGTGCGAATTTGATGAAAATTACCATTTCTAGAGATATTGGGTATGTGCACTTTAATATGCGATAGGCTTGATTACAGAGTCCCCGTCTAGGCAGTGGTACCAATACCACTGCCAGAAATTTAAGGTAAGTACATTGTAAAATACTTACCGCTAAGTTGAGATATAACTCCATCAATTAACAAACAAAGTAAAACAAATCTAGCTATCTGATGAAAATAAGACATTGATGAATAAAATACACTTGTTTACTTGATCGTAAAACACGATCTGATTCCCTGCGATTAATAATCTTGTTCATACAGATCGTGCGGGGAACTATACTGATTCTGCAGCACCTATACCGTACGCCAAACAACCAATATAGCCTTGAATGTTATAGCTTAATCCACTAATTTGAAGGGGTGATTTTAATTAGGTGGATCTTGCAGCGCCTGTTTTCAATCCGTGGCTGGATTAGTCAAACACCTATGAAATAATGGTATCGCCAAACGACGTTACATTAATATTAATGAGATCCATAATGCGATATGCAACGTGACAATGTTTTGATTACATCGTTTGATCACTTGAAACGCATTTGTACACAAGAAAAATCACATGCAGATATCACCTTTAGTGGAAATAAATGACCAAAATGAATAGTAAGTTTGTTTGACATAAATTATATATAGTAATCAAGCTAATTTGTTTGGAGTAATATTGTCACATGTAGCCGTAAGGTGCGTTACAAATTCGGGAACGCTAGCCCTAATTTAAGGTATAGGCTGCCGAATTCGGCATCAGTGCCTCATATAGTATATGAGGCACGAGTTCAGTGCAATTGTTTAACGGCTGCTTGATATTGTTGTTAAAGTGCATCAACGTGCGTTATATTGCAACATCAATAAGCAATGATAAGGGCCCTACATGTGCTGCATTATACGCCGGGACAGTTATGACGTCATAATTTATGCACACCACCCAACACGTGCGTTTTGGACCCAAACAAACGGTGTGGCCATTTTTGCCACACTTTAAGTCTATGGTGAAAAAAGTCCGACTCCGATTTTATACCATAACTTTCGTCTAAAACAAAAATAAGGGAACACATGCCGGCCTATTATGCTGAAGGTTGTGATTACAAACCAGGACGGGACCCCTGCCGTTATTTTCGTCTTCCAACCGAGAAAAATCAGTCTGAATTGTATGTTTACGTGTGCCTATTGTGTTAATACGTATGATTAGTGGACATGATAATTTGATTGGGTCCAAAACGCACGTGTTGGGTGATGTGTATAAATTATGACATCACAACTGTCCCGGCGTATACCATTAATATGTCGTTATTGTTCAAATGCATTCAAAGTGTTTCCATAACCAATGACTTCAGATTGTTCCATACTGATACTGAAGGTCACCAGTCCAAACCCTTTGTTTGTTACCAATCGACGCAGCCAAGGCCTATATACAATAGATGTCACCCAAGGCCATTTATAGTTTACACTCCATTAGAGATCCATTTAACTTTATTTTAGATCCATTCACTCTCGTATGCGTGACACGTCATAATTTATGCAAATATCTCGTTGTGAAGGACGCTTTGAGCAACTGGTTCCAAGCAAACCGGTTGGACATTTTACCAGTGGCGACGGGAGGTTAACATTTTAGGGGGACGGTTAATTTGTTTTAGTCATTTTTTTTTAGCAAGAATGGTCGGAGGAAAAGTATGCATTTTTTTGTAATGCGCGCATAGTGCACGAAAACAAATTTCCAAATCGGCTAATTTCAGTTACAAATTGTTAAAAAAACTTGAAATTTGCGCAAAAATGATAAATGACATTACCGTGTCGTTTTTCATATTATTTCATTACATTTCATTCGCATTGAAGCGCGCAATTTTTGTTTTGTTTTGATTTTTCACATTTAAGGTTTCTGGTCCACGCGTACAGTATGCGCTAGTTTCCGAGTTGGTAAGTGCCGCTATACGCATGCGCATATCTAGTGTTTTGAAGTTGAAAAATGCCATATTTTAATATTTTTCTGGAAAATTAGTTCGGTGACCCCCAATTTATATTGTTTTTTTTTTTGAAAGAACATATCGTCATGTGAGTGCAAGAAAGTCGTATCTGCAATAGCTGCCATTTGTCATAAATTGGCATTGTGCATTGTATAATGTCCAATCTTGGGTCAGTGGCTCCAAGTTGAAATGGTTCTTGGTGTCACCTGAAGAACCATTTCAAGAGCCACTGACATATGATAGGTAACATTTGGGGTATTTTTCCAATCCTAGTGTTAAGTTATCAAATAAAAATAACATAAGGCAGCCATTGCAGATACGACTTTCTTGCACTCACATGACGATATTATGCGCAACTTTTGTGAAAAAATTGACAACTTTCGGGGAAATTTTTTTTAATCAACACTAAATAATGTCACTTTTGCCACATTTCCCATAGAGTCCTGTACTTATTTTTCCCAAATAAACCTCCATAAATGCTGTTTTCAAACCGACCCGCATGCAAAAACGAGTCCGGTGACCCCCAATTTTTATTTTAAAAATGGGTTCTACATCGATAAAATATCATTCATGTCGAATTTTACTAGAACATTTCAGGCAGATCTATCATGGACCTTAAATTATCAAAAACAAAGGGAAAAGTTCAATTTTCTTTTCTTTTCTTTCTTTCTTTTTTATTTCTGAGGAGGTCCGTTCCCCCTCGTGAAATTTAGGAAGGGACATGTTCCCGCCCAACCCCACCCCGCTTCCGCCAAAATATGAACTTTCTGAACACAATTCACCAATTTTCTCCCTTTGTGTTTTTTATTCTTCAAAATATTACGAAAGAAATATTATGATAGAGTATGTCCTAAAATGCCTGAGAGTCGCTAGAAACCATTTATTTATTCATTATTTATTTATTTATTTTCTTATATATATGTTTGTTTTTGAGGAAAATTCATTCAGTTGTTTAAATGACCTGATTTTGTTCTTTAAATCTTTGTACACCATTGTATACGACGGGAATGTATAACGTTGTAAATTTAACATTATGATGATTTTTTTTCCTTCAAGAAAAAAAAAAGTAAAGTGGCAAACGTGCCTAACAGAAAAGTAATCTCAGAAGCAAAGTTATATCTATTTCCAAACTGCATATGGCTATGAGGCTGACTGTGATTCTGACATAAATTTACAACGTATTTATGACCTAAATGATTACTTTAAAATGTGTCTTATACCTGAGCAAACAACGCCAGCAGCGTCACTAAAAACTACAGCTATGAACACCCCATCCGTCGTGGGTACATTCAGCCAGGACGTCTTACTTGAGCAAACGACGCCAGCAGCGTCACTTGGACTGCAGCTATGAACACCCCATCCGTCGTGGGTACATTCAGCCAGGACGTCTTACCTGAGCAATCGACGCCAGCAGCGTCACTTGGACTGCAGCTATGAACACCCCATCCGTCGTGGGTACATTCAGCCAAGACGTCTTACCTGAGCAAACGACGCCAGCAGCGTCACTTGGACTGCAGCTATGAACACCCCATCCATCGTGGGTACATTCAGCCAAGACGTCTTACCTGAGCAAACGACGCCAGCAGCGTCACTTGGACTGCAACTATAAACACCCCATCCGTCTTGGGTACATTCAGCCAGGACGTCTTACCTGAGCAAACGACGCCAGCAGCGTCACTCGGACTGCAACTATGAACACCCCATCCGTCGTGGGTACATTCGGCCAAGACATCCTCATCTCCTGTGCACGCAAGGTTGCTCATCAATATCGGCAAATTGACATCATGTCCAAATGCGTCGGATGTTTCCCCACCGGTGAAGCCGACCTGGCGACAAGCAACCTCCGCATCGCTGGTATCCCATGAATCTGTACACACCATTCCCCATTCATCTGAAACGGAAAACATAAAATAATGAAACGAGTTAAAACCTTATTCACGGAAATGAAATATTAGTGGTTCACATAATTGCACCTTCGTTGTGCAACCACCGTGACTTTTTCAAACTGACGCGTTATGCCGGTCTATAATTTTTATTTCAATCATATGCTTCGGTTGAAATCATTTTCGAAGAATGTAAAACTTTAACAAGAAGATATAAAACCAATTTTAACAATACATACCCCCAAAGTAGACCTCCACGCGCCCATCATACGAATTATTTCCACCGGTGAGACGAACGGGAGGAACTGTAATGAAATAATATGATAAACGTCACGGTGTGAAAAACGACACAATACCAAAGAGAAAGGTTATGGGGTCAAATGAACAGGTTACATGGTACAAATGAAAAGTCAAAGTTCATTTTAGAGGTTCAGCACAATGTAGAGGTTCAGCCCCATTATGTGTCAACTAGAAACCATTCAGACCTCTGCTCTGGAAGGAGGGGAGAGAAGGAGAAAAGTGTGTGGGAATGAGGGACACCTAACTGGCATTGCGTAAATACTAAATAGGTGTTGGTTTCTAAAGGTGGTCATATTTTCTCTGAACTAGATATAATGTTACAGATAGCTATGTCACTTTCGCAATCCCTAATACGATTGCACCTAATTGTTCGATAACTTTTCCTTTTGTTACATGAAATAAGGAAGGAATTTTAAGAAGCGGTGCATGCGCTGCAGGCAACATGTTTTCTGATACCCCAAATAAAAGGACTGCAAATCACAATGACTCACTGCATTCAGTATCAGCAAAGATCGTAATATCAACAGTACTGCCCGAAATCAAATTACTATCTTCATCATAAAGCACCAGTTGAAATTCCTCATTGGTTGTTTCCCACATAACATTCGGTAACGTTTTGATTTCATAGCTGGCGTTGTGCATTGATACGATATGATACTCCTGGTTTCTCGCTTCATAATCTTCCCCACCAACGGCTGTCCCATCCATGGTTTCTAAGGCTGAAATAAAACAAAACAAACAAACAAACAAATAAATACGTAAACGAAATATTTAAAATTGATTTACGTAATTTTTGATCTATATATATAATATAATGTTGAATAGAATTAATACAAAACACAATATATTGCAAAATTAATACACCGTACAAAATATAGTCATAATGTCCATAAACATTCCGCAAAATCCGTACGAGTTACAGCTTTGAATCGTCTCTTTTTAATTTGCATAACTGGTGCATTACTTACATACAGAATGATCACAGTAACCGACGTTTGTTAAAGTAACGTTAATAGAGTCCCCTTCACATAAAGGTCCAACATCTGATACTCCAAAATTAACAAGTGCAGGCTCTGGAAATAATATCAAACAGGTGGTATTTTAAAGTTGTTACAAAAAAAATGTGGACACAATAAACCCAACGATCGCGATTTTCATACCTTGTGGGTTGTTCACCTCTGAATAATACAGACTGTGGAAGAATATACGTTTCAATAAAAAGTACATGCATAACAATCAAAAAGTTTGCAGTAATTGAGTAAATTGTTGTCTATAATGTTCTTGACTATAATAGTATGCATATACAACCATCTTAATCAGTGCTACCAGAAATACCTCGGATATGATTTGATAGTACTTTTGATAACACAATGGAGAGCAAAACATTCGTGACACTAAAAACATGACATGCTGGAATTGACATGAATATATCTTCCTCTTTAAACACAATGCAATAGCGACAAAGTAGAGAAGAGGACGGTATGATACATTTGTTAATCTTTCATATTTATGCCTGGAGGATAGTTTGTGTTAAGCTTATGAATCCACTCCGTTTCCAGATTTTTTCTCATGATGTCATTATAGGTAGTCTGTTTATACAGGTGGTAGAAGTATTTATTTTTATTGACACAAAAAATAGCATCAATTATCTCAAATTTAGTTGAACACTTACTAGTATATCTATTTAGTTTATAAAGTGAAGACAAAAAAATGTCACGATCTGATAATTAAATCAAAAACTGAACCTTTCAATGTTCTGAAAAAATGGCTAATTGATAAGTATTAGAATACTTACCACATATAGTGTCAGGTGATATGGTTACATTGACTCTGTTATTTTCAGTTTGATTTATCAGATCACCATTATGGTCTATAAGGACTAACTCAAAATATTCTTCTTCATGTTCACACTCCGTATTAGGTAGAATGTCGATGCTGTAAGTATCGCTAGCTTGCCCTGCGACAGTCAAGCTGTCAGTTCGTGCGTCGAAGTCGTCATTGGCAATGGCTGAACCGGATACAGTTGAAACAGCTGCAGACACGACAAAATGCAAAGAGTTGCTAAAGTTACAAGAGATTGAAATTGCCCCTCCCTTTCTTTTTTATAACCTTTCTATTCCTTTCCATGATCTCTACAAACTTTTTCCCTTTTGATTTGATATGATTTGATTAAACATCTCATTATCATAACAACTTTATTTTAAAGACCTTAAAAAGCAAATATCACAGGGAGATACAGAGGATAACCCTTTAAGCCCCGAAGCCGATTTCCAAGGGGTTCTTACGACCATCTTCTTCTTTCTTTCGTTTGTTTCTCTTTAATTACCCTTCCCTTCAGAATCTAATAGTATCGTCATTTTTGAAATATTCTTCTCTTTTTTTATCCTTTTCTTCATACTTTGCATCTTTCCCTCAATATCCGTCTGTGTGTCATCTTCGTTTTTATTTTTTACTCTCTTTCGCCTTCTTTCTATCGCCATTTTTTCTTTCTCTTGATCCCTCTTTCACTTTCTTTCTCTACTTTTCCCCCCTCTTTTTCTCCCTTTCCACCCTCGGTTTCCACCCTCTCATTTTTCCTTCCCCACCCAATCTCCCTGCTTTATTCTACCCGATAGATATCGACAGTATACACATACAGATTGTCCTTTCACAATAGCCAAGGTTCATGAGAGTGACGTCTGTAGAATCTTCCTCACACAACGGTCCAATCTCGTCTGTTTCGAAATTAAAAAGCGCAGGTTCTACAAAGAAAAACAAAAGAAAACATCATCTTATTCAATAATGTATGTAATCCTGCAGATGATAGAGATTACAGGATTTTTAACCTATAAGAAATAAAAATACTTTCAATCAAATCAAAACTCCGCAATGATAGTTTTTGAATCGCTATTTTAATCTTTTTGTTTATACATACACTGTTACACTGTTGGGCAATTTTTTAGCGTTGGTTAAACTATGAACAACCCAATTGTTGGGTAAATAATATCAACCAACTGTTGATGAAATTTTACCCAATATTTGGGTAATTAGCTAAAACTTTTACCCAACAGTTAGGTAATTAGCCAACATTGTACGCAACGTTGGTAATTATTTACCCAGAAGTTGGGTTGTTCATAGTTGAACCAACGTTGGGTAAATTATTTGCCCAACGTTCTAACAGTGTACATTCTAAGGCAAATTTTGAGAATATGTTTTAGGAAATGTCCTTTTGGGATCTATAAGTTTAAATCAGTACCAATCAGCATTAATAATAAGGTTTGTGATGGAAGATGTCCTTCATCTTCATGCTCGTGAGTATTAAGGGCAATATTTGAGAACAGATACTAAGGGACTGTTTCGGCGCAGCGATCACGGGAACATCTGGTCTAATTAGACATAGAACTCAGTAAATATGGTATTAAAAGGTACTATCAATTTGCTGATCTCAAAGGCACTCAGATTTACGCATAGTAATGAGATGCGGTGCGCTTAAAAGCTTACCGCATGACGTGTCCGGTGAAATAGTTACACGCATCGTGTTGTTCTCAGAGTTAGTTATTGCAGTGCCACCATCGTCTAAAAGTACCAGCTCAAAATCCTCTATGCTCATTTCACAATTGGTATTTGTAAGTGTTTGGATTTCATATGTTGCTCTTTCGCCCGTCGTGAGAGTGAAGCTTTCCTCTCTATCCTCAAAGTCAT
The DNA here is from genome assembly GCA_000969725.1 of Ophiothrix spiculata. Classification (NCBI taxonomy): domain Eukaryota; kingdom Metazoa; phylum Echinodermata; class Ophiuroidea; order Amphilepidida; family Ophiotrichidae; genus Ophiothrix; species Ophiothrix spiculata. The sequence continues at coordinate 260,132 of JXSR01S006668.1, forward strand.
CGCCACTCGTTGCCAATCCATTCATGAGTGATACGGCTATATGGATTATAAAGAAACAGGTAAGGTTAGACTTAATGTTGATAACAACACCCTTTTGACCGATTTTGTAATTCATGCTAAATCATTTTTAAGTAACTCAATAAGCTAGATATACATGTATAGAAGGTTAGAAAACGTATTCTTTAACCATTCGTACCAAAAAAGTAGTAAGCAAGGCAAATATAGTTTAAATCTTGTTAGGCAAAAACAAAAAAACAAGTTTGTTTCCCGTGCGCCGCGCGCATTTCGTTTTGGCGTCATTATTTGCGCATTTCATTTTTTATTTGATATTTTAGAAAACGAA
>JXSR01S006668.1:296608-307440 GCA_000969725.1 Ophiothrix spiculata
AATCTTTGAACGCGTTTATCTCAGTTATACGTTTTACTTCCTGACAACCTTTGACGGACCATAACTTGACTTCTGGAAATCGTGTGAAGTTGATTAAGGTGTCATTTTAATTCTTAAAGCATGGTCTTTGCAAATAATTAAACAAGTGAAAATGACAAGTGCTGGCATTTACTGCTGTTTTGGGCTGGACGGTCACATTTTCAGTGGAGTACCTGCCTTCTTCGGTCAGAGGGGGCGAGCGACACGGACCAAGAAATATATTCGCCAAATTCAGCTTAAAAGTAGCAATAGTAGCATGGGAGCTGCCATCTATGATTTAGGGGATGAGCAAGTGGCATGATTGAAACGATATGTTGTGATGTTCAGTACGCGCGAAAATAAAAAGGGCTAAAAATTAGTGGCGTAGCTGCCATCTACGGTCAAGTGAAGGAGCAAGTGACATGATTCAAACAAAATTAGGCCTAGGAATTTTTGCATTTTACGCGTATTGCGCGAAAAAATGGGAACATTTAGAGAATTTCAGCTAAAATTGTTATCTATAAAACAAAACAAAGAGGACTTTTTGACTCTTTTAAAGATTGGTCACTGATATGGCTCTTTTCAAATGAGCGGTATCAGTGACCAATCTTTAAAAGAGTGACAATTTTCACTCCATCAAAGAGTGAATAATAACTCTATAAGAGTGACATTTCACTCTTTAAGAGTGAAACCCCGTTCGATTTCACTTGAAAAGAGTTATATGTCACTCTTTTGTAGTGTAAAAAATATCACTAAGAAAGAGTGACTGTTCACTCTTTTCATTTTAAGAGTGTACAAGCCCAATTTTGGACCATGAATAACAATGGGTCCCTGAGTGTTCATTGGAGGTTATCCAAGGTCAAAGGTCAAACTGAGGTCAAATCTCAAAATTGTCTTAAAAGTAGACCTTAGGTCACCCAGGTCAATTCAAGGTCACGGCCATAAATACAAGATCATACCCCTAACTGGATCATGGACCATAAATAGCTATTGACCTCCTGAGTACTATAGGGATGGTCCAGTGGAGGTCATGCCAGGTGCATTCAGAAGCGCATGCACCCCGCTAGTATATTTGTGAGCAGAGGACGTAAAATTATATTATCGGAACGTGGATGCAACGAAGACGTATCTATATTTCTGTAAATGTTCTTGAGATTTTATGAATCAATTAATTTTTCCGTTTTTTTTTTTTTTTTTGACTTTAGATCTCAATTTCGTACAAATAATGAGCTAAGCTGTAATCTGAGTGTTTTTAACAAAAGATAATTGCGTATATCAATTTCACATGACGAAATGACAGATGGTACATGATAATTTCAACATGTGGTATACTAACCATTACAAGATTAACCCGGTTGCTATAACGTTTCCGCCATTGCCGTCGTAAACCCTCCCTGGTCTGTTAAAAAGATATAAAAAGAAAGGTATAAACAAATATTCGTAGATAACAAATTGTATGGAAGGAACTGTGAAATTAATAGGCGTGTTTCCACTTAGCCCTTGTTTCGGGCTGTCAATATTGTTCAATTTAGTTTACACCATGTCTGGTACTCTCTGAATCAAACTATTCCCAGTGAAAGATGCGCGCTGCCCGGGCTCATTGCTGAGTCCGTGGGAGGGGAGATCAGGGGAACGATACTAGTTCTAGTTTCCACTACGATTTTAGGTCAGGAGTAATCCACCACACACAGATTAGATACATGGTTGCTCATATAGTTGGAATAAAAATATTTTTACCACTTCTTTATGTAAAGGTCAATTTATGATATAAATATCTTGACAATTATGTTGCATTTGGTCAGATTTGATAGGTAATCCTGTTGGGTGTGAAATGGAACTCCGAATGTGATCAATTTTCTCATGTACTGGTAAGGGGGCAACAACAAAAATGGGTCAAAAACGTGTGATTTTTAGGTCCAATTTGATTTAACCCCGCCTTGATTAAGCTCACTTCTCTACTCAAGTTGAGTGGTCATATGGAATATTTATCTGTAGTAGAGTGATAAGCAGGGGATTAAATGTCTTTTTTTTTTCAAGCTTGACTGAGCCAAGAGAATGCTTGGAAGCAAAGCACAAAATGATCCTTCAGCGCCACTCAATTTACATAAATAGGGTTTTAGTGAACGTGGAATGGTTCCAGGCGACTTATGACATCTTAAAAGGTTTTCAAGATGTCACATACCGCCGCGAGCCATTCCACGTTCACCGCAAACCATTCCACGTTCACCGCAAACCTTTCCACGTTCACCGCAAACCTATTTTTGTAAATTGAGTGGCGTTGAAGGATTATTTTGTGCTTTGCTTCCAACCATTCTCTTGGCTCAGTCAAGCGTAACAAAGTCATTCAACCACCTGATTATCACTCTACTACATATATACATTCCATATGACCACTCAACTTGAGTAGAAAAATTACCTTGAACAAGGCGGTGTCAAATCAAATTGAACCTAAAAAAATCACGTTTTTGTCCCATTTTTTGTTGTTGACCCCTTACCAGTACATGAGAAAATTGATCACATTCGGAGTTCCATTTCACATCCAACAAGATAACCTATCAAATCTGACCAAAAGCAACATAAGTGTCCATATATTTTCATCATAAATTGACCTTTACGTAAAAAAGTGTTAACAATATTTTTATTACAACTATATGAGCAACCGTGTAGATAAAAAAGGAACTTCAATAACCTGTTGTCAATACAAGTTAACCCTTTTGCTTGATCGATGAGAAAACAGATAACAAACAGGCTTCCAATATTTAATTTGCTCACCCCTTTATCTGCATTTCTAAAAATACCCCATAATGAAATAAACTTTGAATAAAGAATTTGAATTTTGTAATTCTAGTTTTGAAAAAATTAAGAAAACAGTCTCTATTTGTTTTGTTTATTGCATTTTATCGAACATGTCTCGCATTATTATCTGAAGATACAAAGCAAATACAATGTGTTTTGTCTTTAGAAGTATTACGTAACCACAAAAAAAGACTAATTCTATATATTGAAATCAAAGTGTGAGATAGGTGATCTAACATTTTGACGAATTAATGCGAAGGTGTGTTCACACACCACATTATAGTCGTGACTAGGTTTTCTTTTCATTGTCCATTCATTAGCAGATTTCAAGTGTGCAAACAAGCAGAAATTTTCATCGATCGTAAGTAAACGTGTTTTCATGGTACTTACATTGCCGATGTTTCGCTTACACTCTTATAATTATTTTACTCTTTTTGAATAAAAAATCACTCAAAAGTCACAGTTTATTTGAGTAAGATTTTACTCAACAATGAGCTATGACCTTTTTGCTCAACACAGAGCAAATAATTTTAAGAGCGTACGAAAGTTTACTTTGGTAAATCTTTTCAACCCTTGTGGATTCGATGCATTCCAGGGCGTGTTTACACACGACATGATAGTCCTGACTAGTTTCCTAATTCATGGGCAGTGCATTGGCCAATTTCAAGTGTGCAAACAAACAGACAACTTGTCATTCATAAATAAACGCATTTTTATGAAAATCACATTTTTGATGTTTCGTTGTAGCCTCTAAGGAATTTATAATCATGTCTGACAGCAGTTTAAAAAAAAAAGAGATTTAGTACATATTAGGCTCTTAAGTGGCGGCTTCAAAACTCAACTGGCGGTTGTCTGCCGGTTCTGGCCGGCTCTGGGCGGTTGGTTATTGTTTATACAGGATGAACCGCCCTGAACCGCCCAGAACCGGCAGACAACCGCCAGTTGAGTTTTGAAGCCGCCCCTTAAGAGCCTAATTTGTACTAAATCTCTTTGGAAACCTACCTCAGTGTTGATAACACAGATAACGATGACAAGATACACACCCTGAAATAAGTCAATACAAAATGACCAACTTGATTAAAACAGCACTTGTCGGTAATACAATTCTGACTAAGTCCTAACCTAACCTTATTGATAACTCTAACGACTCGATTCGTTGTGTATAACGTTAAAAATTTAACGGTATACAATATCAAAACAATTTATTATGCCAAGATTCGAGCCTATAAAGTTTAAAGTCTAATACATTATTCTGTATTTATTATTCATTATTTTAGCTACTTAGGGGCGCACCATTAGATTTCCAGGGGAGAGCAGGAAGGTTTTCGAAAAAAAAGTATCCCTCCATAAGCAGCAGAAAAACAAAACCACCCCTGAACATGGAATAGGGAAATCAAACAGTAATTTCTACGAGACAAAAAATACCCCCAAACGGGACGCGAGAAAAAATTTCAACCCCGAACCTAACTTCCTGCTCCCTCCCTGGAAATCTAATGGTGCGCCTCTTAATGTTAAGTAAACTGAAAATTACTTTACTTCACGGAGTAAGTCGATTAATTCAAATACCACGAAGCGTTTGACCTATAGACCATTCTTATTTAATTGACATACTCCCGGCGTTGATTGGGTAAATCCACAGAATCAGACGGGGAATCGGAACTCAGAACTAGGGCTAGTAGAATATTATCACACTTGGCCTCATTCTGAGTACCGATTCACCGTCCGATCCTGCGGATTTACCCTATTAACGGCGGGAGTATGTCAATTATAAGGTCTGTACTCTATTCATCTGTTTCAGAGGCGTGAAACAAATCATAAAAATAGTCTACACAGTGAGTTGTGGCGCAGTCTGTCTTGAAGTCACTAGCATTTTGCCAAGTCTTTGACCCCATGGCCTGATAGTCTATAATTATTATTGTTTCAATTATTTTTACAACGATCAAGTTGCATTGCGTGGTAGTGGAAGTGATGCTGAACCTACCTCAAATATAATTTATAGTAATGGGCACATGCATTCTAATTATTTCCTCTTCCCGCAATCGATTTCCTATGCTTACTCTGTACTAATCATAATCTTTCCCACACTGTGCAACATTTCTTGACGTGGTGATGTCAACCATACAATTATATACTTTTAGGAGCCAATATTGTGGGACAAGATCTGTTGAGACGTTGTTTAGCATCATTCCTCTCACGCATACTTGGCTGTATCCAAAACTATTAGAGTAACTCTCATATGGAGATGATGTATACTCTTTTCACCTTGAAGTATGCAACAAGCAATCAAACTAGGTCCACAGCATATTTCTTGTATTTTGATGCATTGTAAAGTGGTGGTTTCGCATTGTGTAAGATAATAGAACTGAATGATTAGGATTGATTGAGGCCGAAGCACTGCGTATTAATTTTTGTACATAAATCGTTCATGATTTTTGTATTGGTTTTTTTTTCGCTAATTTTATTGCTACCATATGGACAAGCATTTTAAATAAGTTCATTTGAATATTCAGCAAGATTGGGTATATATGGTTATGATTATAGAGTATAGTATAAGTGAAATAAGTAGATCTATGGTGATATCAGAAGCATAAGCCTATCTATGTACGGTATGTGTTATATGAAAACGTACCTGAACCGAACTTAAGATATCAAACATGTAACCAATGCTGATATGGGCGTTTACTGCAAATCCAATAACCCATGCAACTCCAAGCATGGGCGTTAATAACACCATAGTTCGAACTCCTGTCCTGATATTATGGGGATAATTACAAATAATTACATTCAAAATTAAAACATATATTTATCACTCCCATAATAATCAAACGTATTACCAAAAAATGAAATTGTTTCATTTAATTAGCATTAATTATTTTTTGTTTTTTAATTTGTACAAAATCAATTTTTGCTCAGATCTTCATTAACCCTTGTAGTAGAGCGCCGAATATAATAGACGCCACGGGTCTCGTTCAACCAGTCTAATGCTACAAAAAATTAGCAATTAAAAGTACATGTAAAAATCAAGTTAATTATTATCATAACGTATTTGGTAAATTAGAAGTGTGTCCAATTAATCCGTGACCATAAAACAAAACCACTCAACCTGTTATTTGACAATTATCCTCAATCCAAAAGGGCCTAAATCCATCTGAAAATCAGCAAACGGATAATTTCGTGTCATGTTTAATTTATTTTTGAGTTTTTACTGCTTCGCAAGTTAGGTATAGGTCCTCTCAATAAAGTGACATCATTTATGGAAGTCCGGAGGGGGGGGGGGGGGCACTCAAATATGAAAGTGACTCCTACCGGCTTTCGAAATGTAGGGGCAATAGGTGAGAAATACATTGAATGATATGGGGTCATTCGGTGTATAGAGGGTCAACAAACTGGGTCATTTCGAGCGATTTGCTGACAAGAGCGAAAAACAAGGTCATTCGGTGTCAGTTTTTGAATAAAATAAGCCTAATTTTGACATTTGTGACCCGTCATATCGAAAGGTACCTTAAGGTCGGCAAAATTAAAATTGATTTTTTGGTCTCATCTGAAATATTATATTTTAAGCTTTAAAATGACACCTTGCTTTTGGTTATTGGATGTTCGATAACAAACTAGTTACATCCAAATTGGTAAAAGGTATCGGGCAGATTCCGAAAACTAATGTTCTGAGAAAATCAAGTTTAAAGTTTCTGTACTGGTTGAACGTGAATGGAGAAAGGATTTTTATCTCGGTTTTTAAAACATTTGTCTTATGTTTTGGATGTTGGAACCTGATTAATATGATAGAATACACTTCAAAGGTAACGTTTCTGATGAAATTAGAAATTCGACCTTGGACGTGATTTTTGACAATGCTCAGCTTCAATGGCCTATATCTCGTAATTTACTATGCCGGTATTAAGGTACCTTTCGATATGACGGGACACATTTACGAAATCGCTGATCGTCGAAATTGTTTTCGAAAAATCGACAAATTTAGCGAAAAAAGCGGGTCATTCGGTGTAGGTTCTCGAAAAATCGGGGCAACGGATGAGAGTCACAATAAAAAATGTTGACTTTCAAAATAATAGGGGGTCATTGGATGACAGCTCAGTGAAAAGGGGGGTCATTGGATGAGAGCGGAGCAAAAAAGGGGTCTATCGACAGGAGCATGACGCGTGCCAATATATGGGAGTGCCCCGGGATGGAAATCAAAACTTTATCAGTCCGGTCCAACTGCCCAATTAGGAAAGGTTGCCTGATACGGCAGCACCTTTCCCAATCTGGCAAGCATGAATACCCACAATGCACTGTACCAATGCAACTCCAAGCATGGGCGTTAATAACACCATAGTTCGAACTCCTGTCCTGATATTATGGGGATAATTACAAATAATTACATTCAAAATTAAAACATATATTTATCACTCCCATAATAATCAAACGTATTACCAAAAAATGAAATTGTTTCATTTAATTAGCATTAATTATTTTTTGTTTTTTAATTTGTACAAAATCAATTTTTGCTCAGATCTTCATTAACCCTTGTAGTAGAGCGCCGAATATAATAGACGCCACGGGTCTCGTTCAACCAGTCTAATGCTACAAAAAATTAGCAATTAAAAGTACATGTAAAAATCAAGTTAATTATTATCATAACGTATTTGGTAAATTAGAAGTGTGTACAATTAATCCGTGACCATAAAACAAAACCACTCAACCTGTTATTTGACAATTATCCTCAATCCAAAAGGGCCTAAATCCATCTGAAAATCAGCAAACGGATAATTTCGTGTCATGTTTAATTTATTTTTGAGTTTTTACTGCTTCGCAAGTTAGGTATAGGTCCTCTCAATAAAGTGACATCATTTATGGAAGTCCGGAGGGGGGGGGGGGGGCCCTCAAATATGAAAGGGACTCCTACCGGCTTTCGAAATGTAGGGGCAATAGGTGAGAAATACATTGAATGATATGGGGTCATTCGGTGTATAGAGGGTCAACAAACTGGGTCATTTCGAGCGATTTGCTGACAAGAGCGAAAAACAAGGTCATTCGGTGTCAGTTTTTGAATAAAATAAGCCTAATTTTGACATTTGTGACCCGTCATATCGAAAGGTACCTTAAGGTCGGCAAAATTAAAATTGATTTTTTGGTCTCATCTGAAATATTATATTTTAAGCTTTAAAATGACACCTTGCTTTTGGTTATTGGATGTTCGATAACAAACTAGTTACATCCAAATTGGTAAAAGGTATCGGGCAGATTCCGAAAACTAATGTTCTGAGAAAATCAAGTTTAAAGTTTCTGTACTGGTTGAACGTGAATGGAGAAAGGATTTTTATCTCGGTTTTTAAAACATTTGTCTTATGTTTTGGATGTTGGAACCTGATTAATATGATAGAATACACTTCAAAGGTAACGTTTCTGATGAAATTAGAAATTCGACCTTGGACGTGATTTTTGACAATGCTCAGCTTCAATGGCCTATATCTCGTAATTTACTATGCCGGTATTAAGGTACCTTTCGATATGACGGGACACATTTACGAAATCGCTGATCGTCGAAATTGTTTTCGAAAAATCGACAAATTTAGCGAAAAAAGCGGGTCATTCGGTGTAGGTTCTCGAAAAATCGGGGCAACGGATGAGAGTCACAATAAAAAATGTTGACTTTCAAAATAATAGGGGGTCATTGGATGACAGCTCAGTGAAAAGGGGGGTCATTGGATGAGAGCGGAGCAAAAAAGGGGTCTATCGACAGGAGCATGACGCGTGCCAATATATGGGAGTGCCCCGGGATGGAAATCAAAACTTTATCAGTCCGGTCCAACTGCCCAATTAGGAAAGGTTGCCTGATACGGCAGGACCTTTCCCAATCTGGCAAGCATGAATACCCACAATGCACTGTACCATTAAAAATGTTTAATCTTATAACTTGAAATATCCTTGGATATAAGAGTTTATTTACTATTTCTCTCAACAAATCTCAACTTTAAAAAGGGTTTCAACATTTTACAATTAAAAACTATTTGTTTACTTTTTTTAAATTTGAATTAGGAAAACCGTTAAAAACGGTTATATCATTTTAAATACTTTGCTCCTGGTCAATATTTTTTTCTCCTGGTGAAAACCCTCCAAATATGACCCTCTTGCTGTGTACCAAAAATCATTGCCAACCAAAGTGCCGTTTGGTTCACAGCTAAGATTTTTAAAAATACAATAGGCTTCGCAGTGCATTCTGGGTATTATGCTTGCCAGATTGGGAAAGGTCCTGCCGTATCAGGCAACCTTTCCTAAATGGGCAGTTGGACCGGACTGTTTATTGCTTATTTTTTATTGAGAGGTTTGTTTACACCCTAAATGGATTTAGGCCCTTTTTGAAACAAACAGTAGTGGATTTAGGCCCATTTGGAAACAAACACAGATTTTTGTGTAGTGGTAAACTCTATGAAAGCAACTTTTGGGAAAAATGGCTTGGTTTCATTAAACTACTACTACCACGTGTATCAAAAAAATTGTGCACGGATTAAAACTGATCTTGACCTTGATAAAAGCACCAAATCATAAATTTCATGTTATTGTAGTAAAGCAGATTTAAGAATCTTTCAAATGCAGAAAAAATGATAGAAATCGGATGAAAAAAATAAAAAAGATATGACCCATTTTGTAAGTACGTCTCTTTTTCTTCCATTCCAATGGGATTTACACAGTTAAGCAAGATATTACATAACACAATTACGGGTTATAGCTTTATGGTCTGAAAGAGACGTACTCACAAAAATGGTCATATCTTTTTTATTTTTCATCCGATTTCTATCATTTTTTTCTGCATTTGAAAACTTACTAAATCTGCTTTACTACAATAACAAAAAAATGTATGAATCGGTGCTTTTATCAAGATCAAAATCAGTTTTAATCCGTGCACAATTGTTTTTGATACACGTGGTATAGTACTACACTATGGCACCAATAACTCAATTTTGACCGAAAGTGGATTTAGGCCCTTTTGGAATGTTTGGAAACAAACTCTTCATATACAGTTTAGTGGAAATCCATGATATTAAGTCAAGAAGAAGCATGCAAGGGTTATTTTCAATCAACACCACATGCGTACTTTGAATTGTTACTCTCTGATTTACTTTGAGGTCAAAAAAGAAAGAGTTGGCCGAGCTCCGATCAAGATGGCTGAGCCGAGCACGACACACAAAGCATTATGTTTCGGTCCAATATATAAAAAGTAGTCAGCCGAGTAGCAAAAATGTTTCAATCAGCGAATTCGGCCGGGCATTCAGCGAACACCGCTCGAGCATAGGTAGATATACTCTAGTCAAATTTCAGAGCTCGTCACAACTCGCCGAACTTTCAGAAGGAATCCCACCGATTATTTCTTCTCGCTGGCAACTCGCGTGAGTTTCGATCGAGCTACGCCCCGAGCTCGCTCAAAACATATCTTTCCCAAGACACTTGCGAGTTGTGAGCGAGCTCTCTGAGCATCTACCTCACTTACGAATGCTTTCGTGATGCTCGGACCACACTTTCCTGCTCGGACGATGCTTAATGGAGTTTTCCTTTTCAACATTTTTACTACTCGGTGACTGATGCCAAAGAGCTCTTCCAAATTCCGGTGAGCCTCTGAACTCACTCAAACAATCAATATTTGTATACCGAATTTCTCTCTATATATGACTTAAGCATTAACTTCGAGGTGTATTGCAGTGAACTCGCGTGGATTTTGTCTACTTTGGCGTGCTCTTTTGGTCGGAGTTCGGCTGACTACTCTTTCTATGCGACTTAAGCATTAGATAGGCCACACATCGATTGGTGATGCTATAGTCACATATAGAACGAGCAGTCAGCCGAGCTCCGACCGAAAGGGGGGAGTGGGCGCTTGTGTGTGTGTTTTTTCCAAGGAAACTGACAAAGAGTTTGAGAAGAAAACCCTATGAATAACCTACACTCTTAGAAGGCCGGGATCAAATTTTTGATCCTTTTTCGGGATCATTTTATTTTGATCCTTTAAGGATCACTTTTGATCCTTTAAG
>JXSR01S006669.1:89736-100996 GCA_000969725.1 Ophiothrix spiculata
TCAAATATATCTATGTCTATCTATGTGCACAACTGCATGGTTTAGGTAACAACTGGAGGTGTATTACGGCACCTTTCATGATGATCCGGTACGGTAGTCTAGAGATCCGCCATTACCATTTATGTCTAAACTTTATACACAGTTTAGCGCTTAGCGCCACTTCTGATACTTAAATGGTTTAATCTCTTTAAACCGCAATGTTTAAAAGTTTTTTAGTCTAGTCTTTTAGAATTATTAAACATCGTTAAACTTTATTTCTTAACACTTAAGTGAAAAAAAGGGGGGGGGGGTCCATATGGACCCTGCGCAAAAACGCAACAAAACCAAATAAAGCTGTTTTAAGTGACTATCAACTCGGTCGCGTCGTTTTTGAGATAATTAGAATAAACTGGTAAATTGATGGCGCTGCTCAATATTTGTTTTTTCCATAAAATTATAACCGAGTATTTTTTTTTCAGCAATGCTGGTGTACTTATTTTCTGCTTTTATGAGCCAAATTTAATCAACAAATTCAATCGGGATAGCCATTTTCAAATTTTTGGAGGGAATTTTATTTTCGAAAATTGATATCCGTTTTTCGGCTGCCATTTTGAGACCAAACGATTTTGTGTTTTCGAGTTGTGCTGACACATATTCTACACCTGGCCAAAATTTCAGAGGAAAATTCGACCAGGAACATGGTTTTTATGCAATAACGGGATTCTAAAACAAATTATGCACTTAAGTGTTAAAACAACGCAATTTTAACGTTTGAAATTAGAGTGTTTTGGACAAAATAATTCAATCGCTTAGCAGGCGATCGCAAGTTCCCCTAGGTCACTTTTGTTTTTTGCCTTATAGGGGACAACTTTTTATTGGAATATGATATATATTAGTCACAAAATCTCAGCCAAATAAATTGAATTATACAAACGAGTAACTGAAAACTAAAATCTACCAAAGGTCTCATGTAGCTATAATCTATCATAAAATCATACTTTTATCATATAAAACACTGAAGGTCAAACCTACCAATGGAATTGATAAAGTGTATCGCTAATAAATCCAGAGGAAACCCCATACGAAGCGGACATCGGGGAAATCAAACAACTCGTCAGTAATAGAAAGAATGGTAGTATTGTATAGGATGATTACCCAGGGAAAGGAAATCGTTTGGCTTAAAGTTATTACTGTTGAAGAAAATCTTACAGAAATGTTTACCGCGTCTTTGATTCAATACTTGAATTCATGCTATAAAGTCACATATCCATAAGTTACTTTTAAACTTATATATACAAGTATTTTCGATGATATAATGTTTAAAAAATATGTAAATCCATGGAACTTCAATAGAAAAAATATATGGTTGTTTTATTTGTATTTTCTTTTTATTTGGAAAATGTCCCTTAAATGTCAAACTTGGAGGTTTTTTTGTTCTTTTAAATTTAACAGTTTTGTTGTTTTCTATTAAAAATCCTGAAATTTGAGCATTTAATGGATTTATAAGTCTGACATGCGTAAACCAGGTTAAAACTGGTAAATAAATAAATATAATTATATAATAATAAATAAATATGTAATAAATATTGTTTGTTACTAGATTATTCTTAACAACTTTTAACACAACAGATCATATTCAAAGCCCCATGGTAATACTAGTAGTCCTTAATATTTGATTTAATGGTAAAATTCATGTGCTAAGCAAAAGAAAGAGTTCTCCATTTCACAGGTTTTATCTTCGCACATAATACGTAGAAGTGTGCTTCAGATTCAGATTCAGATTTATTTTCAATATCATAAATACATCACAAATCAAACACATAAGATAAAAACATGATATTGTGGACATAACCAGAAAGCCAACGAGTGCTGGAGCGACTATGCCCTATACAACAAAACTACACAAAAACAAAAAAGTTTACACGAGAAACATAAATAACACAAAACAGTGCCCAAATTCAATAAGGATTACAGCTTAAGGCAAGCTGAGCAGAACATAATGTCCAACTAATAACTTGAAAGAAAGTTTGATTTCAATTTATTTTTAAAAATTCTCAAAGTTTTGCATTGTTTTGGTGATTTTTCGAGGGAGTTCAAAAAAATAGGTCCACAATTTCTAACAGGCTGGTTTGAAAAGGTTTTCTTTGTTTTATTTATAGCATAATCTTGGGCATTTCTTATTGCATATTTATGGTTCTCAGTATGCTTAATGAAATACTGTTTAAATATAGCAGGTAAATCATCAGATTTTTAAACATAAATATTCAAAGATTTAACAAGTAGGTGTCATATACATTGAGAATCTCATAATCCAAAAACAGAGGACCAGTGTGGCTTCTATAGTTGCTATGTGATAAAGTTCTCATAGCCCATTTCTGTACTTAAGTATTTTATCTAAGTACATTTTACTTGCACTACCCCAACTTAATATTCCGTAGTTAATGTATGGCAAAATGAGTGAACAGTGCAATGTATATACTGTATTTTTCGGTAGAAAATGCTAGATTGTCATCATACCCATATTTCTTGAGATGACCTAAGTTATTGCATCAATGTGATTTTTCCATGATAGATTCTCATCTATCTTGACTCCAAGAAATTTTTGAGTGCTTTATTATCCAGTTTTACATTAAGACTTCTTTTTTTTTGAGTCAACTTCATGAGATCGGGGAACATTTTCATCGTCACTAATACTTGCATCGACAAATTTCTTTGTATTGTGAGGTGTTCCAAAAACCATATAATTTGTTTTACTAGCATTTACAGATAGCTTATTGGGTTTAAACCAATTGCAAATTTAATTATTAATAATCTGAATTTGTGATTCTAAATCTGGATGGGAAAAGAGGAGGGTAGTATCATCAGCAAATATAATGATTTTAAGCAAGGATGTTGAATTTACAATATCGTTAACATACAGTATGAATAACAGAGGGCCCAAGATTGAGCCTTGAAGAACGCCACATTTGATATCTTTGTGTTCAGAATCTTGAATTTGATAGCGTACAAATTGTTTTCTACATTTGAGGTAGTTGCTGAACCAGTCAAGTGTGATGCCTCTAAAACTATTGTCACAATAGGTCTTACTTGATTCAAAAATATAGGATTTTTAATTGACCTGGCACGCAACCAGTGCAAAGCGAAAGATTGAATATAATTTTCTTTTGAAACATTTTTAACAATAAAATGTCCTAAACTATCATGCCTTGCGCTTTTGTTCTGATTAAGTTTAGATATTATTTTAATTGTTTCTTCCTCTACAATTGGCTTGAAAAAACAATTATTTGGGGATGGATTATTGAGATATGTAGAAAATTCTTTGCCAGAATGTTGAATGCTATTTGCTAGTTTGTGTCCAATGTCTACAAAGAAATTATTGAATGAACTATAAATTCTAACAGGATCAGTAATTGATTCATTGTCTTCTGTTTTGAAGGATTTTTGAGATTTTGCTGACTTGTTTCTGCCAATTATTTCATTTATTGATTTCTATGTTTTCTTTATATCATTTCTTGAGCTCTGAAACTTATTGTTGAATAAGAGAGTTGTACCCCAGGCTAACTTACACATATCCAGAAACATATTGGAAAGTTATTTTGCAATTGGAAATAACAATTCCTGTGACATAGACAAATTAAAACTTGTTGAATAACTCTTTCTCTACGATGTATTATAAAAAATGCCATTAACTGGTTACAAAAATGCTATATTTTGCATTATAAGTGAAATAGATTAGGTGTTGGAGCACAATTAGACCACAACTATGTGCGACCGGTCTCCACCTGGCTACAGCCTTTATTTTCCAATATGGTGACCGCATACTTAATTATGCACCTCGACTTTATTGTAAAATATTCATTATATGTTTTGAAATCATTTAGAAACAGATAGTGTGGTACCAAGTCGCACCAAATTGTGGTCTATTTGTGCTCCAGCGCCTTATTTAAACAAGACATGTAAAATCGTTCGTAAATGTTTTATACATGTACTTCCGAATGACATATACATAAATAGATACTAAAGAACAGATACAATTTAGATTTCAACATTTTCCGTTTAGTGTTGACCGGTATATCTTAGGACCACTGCAGTCGCATACTAAAATACTAGTCAGTAATATTCACAAAGATATGCATTGATTACAAAAAGAATACTACAATAACTTGCTCTTATTTATTAGAATAAACAGCGACACATCGATCTATTGTAACGACGAAATGATAAGAAAATTGTCGACGACTTCCCTCGCTATGTTTACATGGAGTCTGTGAAAGTAGCATTCTATTGTATATTATACACAAGACGTTCTGCGTGCAGAGTTGGGGCGACCATTTTTAGGTATACCAGGCACCATTTTGGGGACTATTTCTATCCAGATATTATTAATAATTGACTATATCCAAAACGATACGGGGACGCAACAATAACCTGAGACATGTTCCTTCTACGTCGGAGATGGGTAAGTGGTAGTGGTTACATCCCCTTGTGAAATTTAAATTGACATCCCCAAAGTTTACATATTCAAAGCGAGTAGGATCTTTTCTGTTCTTGACACCAAAGTCATGGAAATCGCCCAAGGTGTTACTTAATAATGACCTAATAAGGTACCTCGAATCTGAAAAACACAATATTTTTTACAAATATAAAATTGAAATTCAAAAGGTTTATACAAGTACTAAGTATCGGATTTTAAGTTTGCTTTCTCATATATGTTAATCATTTTAACAAATGTTGAGCTTTTTAGCACAGAGTAACAGAGATGACACTGAGTTAAAAACATGGCCCCAATTAGCGTAACGTGTAACGTAATATGTGGACAAAACGAGGTCACAAAATGAAGAATATGTGGACAAAAACAAGGTCACAAAATAAAGACGTCTGCACACCCGATTAATTAAGCGTAACACACATCAAGAATGATGTCAGGATTTGAGCAGTATTCTTCATTTTTGTGACCTCGTTTTTGTCCACATATTACGTTACACGTTACCCGATAAGCTAATTGGAGCCACTGATATCGTCATCAGCGAAGAAACGTTAAACAGCGACTATTGAAAAATTGTAATCAAATGAGCTATGAAGTACATTGAGATAAAGTGTAAGGTGCCTGGTTGTAGGTCCTTACCACACATTTATTTACTTTAAAATGACGTCTTCTTCTAGGGTCCACTACCCTACAACATTTGCTGATTACCCTACGTCTGTGTTAAGGGGAAACACATCATTGATGTTACCATGGCCATAAAGTATGTAAAGGAAATAATGTAGAACAAGGTGATTTAAAATAAAGAACACCTAGATGTATGTAATTATACCCTTAAAATAGATTTCGAAAGAACTGAATACGCCAGTATAAGAAGACTCAACTCCAATAGCTCCCTCCTGTTAATTATACAAGGGGGGATCAAAATGTATTGCCTCTATAGTCACCAAATCTTTATCAATGATCCGATGAACACCAAATTTACACAGAATATAGCCTGAGGATTCTTCTACATGACACTACTGTTCAATATAGTCAAAATGTCTTTCGATGCATTTACACGACCGTAGAACCCAAGCATCAAATCTGGTTTGGAAATACTTTGGAGCATAATTTTAGCCATTAAATAAAATATTCAAAAGTGTGTGCTAAGTGGATACCTAAGAAGTTGACAGTAGACAATAAATAGAGGCGGGTAGAGGTGTACCAAGAGCTCCTGGTTAAATATGAAGCTGAGGGACAAGATTTATTTCAAAATGTGGTTACTGGAGATGAGACATGGGCATACCTGTATGACCTAGCGAGTAAGGTTCAATCCAAGCAATGATGCCATAGCTTTTCACCACGTCCCAAGAAATTCAAGACTGCCAGATCGAATCAGAAGGTGATGGCTACAGTGTCTTGGGACACAAAGGGTGTTATTTTTACAGAATTCTTGCCTGATGGTCACACAGTCAACAGTGAAAGATACGTAACTACACTTTGCAAGCTGAGGAAAGCCATGAGAAAGAAGATGTAAATTAAAGACATTCATTCCATACAGCTCCACCACGATACTGCAAGGTCACACGTGTCACTTTTCACAACCCAAGCAATAGCCAAAATGGGGTGGTCTGTGATACCTCATCCACTATACAGTCCTGACTCGGCACCTTCAGACTTCTATCTAGTTGGGCCAATGAAAGAAAATCTCCGTGGTAACACACAAAATATTTACTGAGTCAATTGACTCGTTTTGCCTTATTTTACGTGAGTCATGTACAAATTGACTCAGTTATGACACTACGTGAATCATAATTGACTCACATATACTCCAATAGTGAGTCAAATTTCAGGTGACTCAGTATGATGATACCATATTGACTCACTTGTTGGAGAATTGTGAGTCAATAACGACTTTTGACTCATTTACATAAATTACTGAGTCAAACACGAAAATTGAAAACGAGGCTGTGGTCGGCCATTTTCTTGAACATGCATGGTCGGTGACATAAGGGTTTGTTAGTGGTTGATGACACAACATTGTCATTTCTGTGAGCACTTTTTTGCATTTATTAACGTCAGAAGTAATATGAACTTCTGGAGCTGACATCAAGCTACAAGTATAAATCACTACATTAAGCAGTGATTTTATATGGAGTTAGCTTACAATATTGGCCCATCTAGTCCATTGTTGTTTTACTGCAGTAAGCTTAGCCTAAGCTTAACCTCTTGGACTCGGAATTTGACTCGGAATTAGTGTCTACTATATTGATGATGGGCAATATTGTGTCTACAATCTCCAACACCTTTCGGATATCATCCTCCATGTTTGTGCACAAAGAGGACGTCACTCGAATAAGTTCAATAATGAGTGAGTCAAATGACCTGCATTATTTTTTAATCTGAGTCTTTTGACTCATTTTACACAAGCAAGTGCGTCACTTCAGAGACAAAACCGATGACTAATTAAGGTAATGAAGTTGAGTTTTCTGATTCAACTGGATTTGATCGGAGTCATTTGACTCATCACATCTGAGTCACATGACTCACTACAGTGACTCAGTTAGCATACAAAGTGCGTCACTACAGAGACAAATAAAAGACTCACGTATCTGAGTCACCTGACTCAGTAAATATTTTGTGTGTACCCATTTTAAGACTTTGATGAAGTCAAGTCATCTGTTAAGTCGTGGGCCAGGAAGCAAGCTCCAGAGTATTTCCAAACCGGATTTAATGCTTGGGTTCTACGGTTGCGTAAATGCATAGAAAGACATTTTGACTATATTGAACAGTAGAAGATTCCTCAAGCTATAAGCTGTGTAAATTTGGTGTTCATCGGACCATTGATAAAGATTTAGTAACTATGCAGGCATTACTTTTTGACCTCCCCTCATACTTAAAAAAACATATAAAAGCATACAAATCTCTCTTTCTCATCACTAAAATAGCATCTCCGTGTCAATATCCTAATCATAGTGTCACATGTGACCTTGTAGTGGCCTTTTTTAGACATTTTTAGATAATTGTTATAGCACAGGGTGTCCCAATTAACATTGTGCATGGCAACGGTGCTGATTTACTCAGAAATAGGCATATCAGCTACTCGAAAATTATATTATTCTAAAACCCATAGGTTTGTTCATCATCGTTGAATATATCAAGAAAATCCATCGAGGCAAACCAGGGATATCGTAGATTTTGTCAGCTTGTATCATTTTCCTTCTGCACAATGGGAATCCTGTGGTCAAGCCTGCACTGAAAACCTAAACTTGACGGCCCAACTAGGTAAAAGGTAGTTCAGATGGTGCCCACCTGGACTAGGTTTTACCTAATCAAGCCAGATTGACTAGTTTTAGGCTAGTCGTTTGACTCGCTTTTGCCCAACCGGTCATGCTCGTCGACCCAGCTCGATTAGTTTATACTAGTCACTCTTGTTTGACTAGGTAAAAATAGTCGAGATGGTGCCCATCTGGACTAGCTTTTACCTAGTAGGTCAGGCTCGACTAGTTTGATTGACTAGCATAAGCTAGTCCTTCCCGCTCTACTAGTTTTAACCTGTCAGGCTTGTACCCGCCGTCGCTGCAGACGGACCAATGGACGTCAACACTTGCCAGACAGACAACTATCTGTTCAATTTTTTGTGCAATTATATAAAAAGAATTAATTTACTTTGTTACATAAAGTTTACAGTTTCCAAAAGAAGAAACACAAACCAGCTTTCCCTTAGCATGTAAACAATATATAGGAAACATTGAGTAATTTTGCCAATAAGCCTAGTTTTACTGTTTGTGTACATTTTCGAATAAAAAAAATCATATGAATATAATATAAAAAAAAACGAAAAAAAAAATAGAAAAAAGAAACATGTTTAAAGTGGCTTCATGATTACCTTTTAAAGAATATTTGCGAAACGTATGTGGTGACTTTGTCACTGTAAATTTTTCAACCGATAATGTTTTTTCTCTTTTCCACTTGGCTCAAAACGAGCTAGTGTTTATTTGTGTGTTAAACATATTAAAAAATCACGTAAAAAAGATAGGTGCAGCAAAATATTAGTTACAATTATAGTACAGAATTATGTATGAAAAAAAAAATACATGTAAAATTGATTTATAGAAAAGATGTATAATAAAAAAGTGATAATGACCACAAAGAAAATTTCATCTCATTGAACTTCACACGATTTCCAGAATTCAAGTTATGGTCTGTCAACATTTGTCAGGAAGTAAACAAGTATAACTGATGTAAATGCGTTTAAAGATCGGTAAGCCCTATATTTCATGTTGATTGTCTTAAAATATGGTCTGACTAAATGGTTATCAATTATCGGCATAACAATGTTCCTTTCAATTAGTTTAAGCAACATATCTTTCACTATAATCGGGTGGGAATGGTTGGGTTTTGGATGTCGCCTAATGAACATCTAGCTAACTAATGGCCTAGCTACTATTTACAATAAAGAAATAAGTAATGATAATAATGATAAAATCAATAATTTTTGAATTCTACATTTTTACTTTTTTTTTAATTATAATAAAATAATGTTATCACATTTTTATTTTTATTGAAATAAATGTAAGTATTTTAATTCTCACATGAGTTATTAGTCTACTTTTTAGAAAGTATGTTTTTTATTGGGATCGTAAACGCCATACATAAATAAACAACATATCAGTCTCATCAAAATCATAACACAAATGTGACTGATTTACTTTGACAACTTCAGAGTATACCGAGTGAGTCAAAAAAACTGCAATAGTTAAATGAAAGCCATATTTCAAGAACCAGAGATTTCATGAACCACACATCTAAATAGATCATAGATTTACCTTTATAATGGTGAAAGAATGGGGAAAATTGATAAAGGCGTCGTAGAGATACACTTATTTGAATACGAAGGCATAAAAACAGTTCTGTCCAAATGGCGTGCATATGTTTTATTAATGGAGGACATAATTATGGCATTATCTTTTCTCTTTTGTGTTTGGGTGCCCTGAAAAGGGGCGTTTGAGCTTGGTTGCCCTGAATATTCAATTTCCGGTTGAATGTAAATTGGGACACATGTAGCAGGGGATTTCTTCGCGAGCTCACCTCTGGATCCCTCTTTTGCCAATGTCTGACGAACGCGGTCGACGTTTCTCCTGCTTCTTGCCGTTCGCGGTCTTCCAGGTTTCTCTTTGTTTAGGTTATGGATTTGAATTTCGCCTGAATTCTATAGATGGTGGATGCACATGGTACACGCGATGGAGGGAATGCACCCTGTTTCAATCTCCGTTTCACTTCTGCATGAGATTTGTTGGTAAAATAAACCTCAGCAATAAGAGCACATTGCTCGTTTTTGAACTGATCTTGAAGCATTTTGAACAGTGACTGATTAACAAGCTCTCCCTTCTAAGACAGTATCCCCAAACATGTCATTTTGCACTTTACTAGAGCAATGTGTGTTGGCAAGAAATTCAATTCAATATTGGTACTTACTCATTTTACGAGGTATGCGCATTTGGACAAAACTGTTTTCATACCATATTTTTCAAATACGGATATCTCCGCAATGCCTTTATCAATTTCCACCATTCTTTCACCGTTTGAAAGCTTAATGCATTACCTATTTAGAAATTAATATTGTTTAGTTCGAAATTACTTTTGTTCTTACAATATGCCTTCCATCTAATTATTGCAGGTTTTTTTTGACTCGGGCGGTACATGTGATGAATAATGTATCTTCCTTGTAAATTCGAATGTACTTAAATAATTCAAAATCATACACATGCCACTTAATCGCCGCTAATTTAATTCTTTGACACTTGCTTTTTAAGTAATCGTTGATTATATAACGTGTGTTCGGTTAATTTGATATTCAAATATATACATTCAATTCCTAGAAGTAGACACATTATTTATCGTAACTGATTTGACGTTGTAAGAAGTAAATCAAACGAGAACGTTATAAGGCATTAAACGTTTCTGCATTTAACATGAGACCACATGTCAGATCAAATACTAAGGCTCTAAAATACTTCGTTATTCCATACACCTAAATGTTCTATAATTTATAGGCTTTATTGACGTCCAATCACTAAGGTAGTCTTGAAAAAATCACTTAGAACAAAACATTCATAATTATTTTCAACTTTTTTGAGGTCCTCATTTACGTATGTAAGTCTATGCAGTGTCCTGTACATTAGAATAAAAATGAGTCTCTTTTCGAATATGCACTTTGGCATAACTTTATCACCTAGCGTCAGTTTGAGCAATTGCTAACTGAAATGTGTCTGCCGCATTATTTCGGACCGCAAATATACACCAAAGGCAAAGGCTATGGAGACAACTGTACTATAATCCTTTTGAAAGAACGAGAAACGTCCTCAAAGGTTTTTTGTGGCATGATAGAAATATGTAAACTGCTTACCAATTTGACTAACCAAAATGCAAAACAGCATGCTTCTTACCTTTGTGTGGTGTTTTTTTTTTCACTTTTTTTCCATTCTAATATATTTTTTTCATATAGTGCAGATATTTTAGTTCTTGGTTATTTGTTTGTTCTTCTAATTCTGTAATTGAACATACAAGGATATTGATCTTTTTAACAAAGTACCTAT
Organism: Ophiothrix spiculata; assembly: GCA_000969725.1. Classification (NCBI taxonomy): domain Eukaryota; kingdom Metazoa; phylum Echinodermata; class Ophiuroidea; order Amphilepidida; family Ophiotrichidae; genus Ophiothrix; species Ophiothrix spiculata. The sequence goes on from JXSR01S006669.1 coordinate 100,780, forward strand.
CGGAACAATTACATTCTCAAAATAACCATGCGTCATTCAATTATCTCGTCTTGTGCTTTTATGAAATTTGCACTAATGTGGAGATATCATTTACTAATAAAGTGTATCCTTCAGGCAATTTCTAATGACTTGGAATCAACGCAATGTTGAATATCCGAAAATGACGTAAGTTGGTATAAAGCTGTCTTGTGTTTTTATGAAATTTGCCCAAATGTGA